>JAVKPL010012855.1:65000-68279 GCA_032173675.1 Gastrolobium villosum | reverse complement strand
TGTTATGTTGGTGCCTTCGCTTCAGGTTGGTCTTGTCTATGACAGCGGAATCCTCCTCTTCATCATCATTTCCTCGATTCCTATGGCGTCGACTGGGAGGTGGATTGTGGACTCTTGATGATTCTTATCTTCTAGGGCGGTCATTGCATGACCGGTATCGTGATTGGTTGTTTCTGTCTGGCGACCTGCTGCGCTCATCCCGTCGTCTGCCCGTCACATCGCCCGATTGCCTTCGGCGGTCCGTCCGCTGCGCTTCCATTCTTGATCAGCTCGTCTATCTCTTCCTTCAAGTGTCTGCAGTCCTCAGTGCTGTGGCCGTTGCTTCGGTGGAACTTGCAGTATATGGCAGTGTCTTTATCCTGTTCTGCGCGCGGGGGTTGGTTTCTATGCCCATCTTTGTAATCCGTCTGGTTGACGCTGTGCGGGCGACGCCCGGTCTGTCCTCGGCCAGAAGGGCGTCCGGATCCTCTGGGAAGATTCTGATTTCTTTTCTCCTCATCGCCCTCAGCTTTGCCTTTGGTCGGCTTTTGAGCTTGGCTGTGCGAAGAGTCGTCGGTCCTGCTACCTTTGTATTCTTCAATCCGCATGAACTCTTGGGCTTTCTTTTTCACCCCCTCCAGATCAGTTATCTCATGACGGGCTAGTTCATACGCGAAAGCGCCTTGCCTTAAACCTGAGAGGAGTATATGTACTTGGACCTTAGGGTCGAGACCTTGCACTTGCAAAGCTTCTTTGTCAAAGCGATCGAGGAACGCCCTGAGGGATTCGCCTGATTGCTGACGGATCTTTTCAAGTGAATGCACGGACTTGGGTACAGGGCGGCTGGTGGCGAAGTGGGCTTGAAATTTGTAGGCCAGGTCGTCCCATGAGGAAATGCTGCCGGTTGGTAAGGTAGTATACCACGTGAGGGCTCTTCCGCCAAGGAGTGTTGGGAAAGGTCGACACATAATGTGGTCAGTTTCTCCATGGAGTGTCATTGCTGCTTCGAACTTCTGAATCCATTCGAAGGGGTCTGAATCTCCAATGTAGGTGATTATGTTAGAGGGGCCTTTGAAGCCCAGTGGTATGGGGGTGAGGCGTAGGAGATCAGTTAACGGCTTATTTCTCCCTGAGGTTGTAGCAGGTGTTACCCGTGGGTCTTGGTGATGCATTTGTTGGTCCTGGTGATGCATTTGTTGGGCATGGGGGCGTTGTTGTGCAGGTGGGGCTTCAACCGAATAAGAGAGGGCTGGGCGATGTTGACCGGCGCCCTGTTGTTGATCAGGGTTTACAAACGACCCCTGTGGGGCGGCTTGTGCTCGAGGGACCACTTGCGGGTTGTATTGGGGCTGCGGAATCAAAGTGTTGTAGGGTGGTATTGCGTGGGCATGGAATGGGTACTGAATGGGGAAAGGAGTGAGCGGATTTTGGCCGTGAGGCCTGTTGGGATATAGTGTAACGCCAGGGGGGCGGTAATCATGGTAACAGGGTAACGGTTGGCTTTGAAGCTGGTCGGGGTTGATATACCGGGTAAATTGGTGGTGGAACTATGGTGGGTAGTGGCATACCGTAGTGAACACCGGGCGGTGCGGGTTGTGTCGGTATCACGTTCTCGCCTTGTGCTTCATGCACTATAACTTGGCGATTGATGCGAACCTCTCTTCCGTCGGCCACGCGTAAAGGAGGGTTAGCCGAGCGTATAACCGGAGCTGGTGGTGCATCGCCTGCTGGTGCCGAGTGCATGGATGGTGGGGAGCTGGAACGTACTGTTTGTACATGACCTTCAGGGGTCGCAGCTCTCGTTTGTTCTGCTCTTCTTGTAACTGCCATATTTGTTTATAGGAAGGTGAAGTGTATCTGGTTAGCAGGTGAAAGAATGGGAATAGAAGTTTATAGTTTCCCACAGACGGCGCCAATGTACCGAAGGGATCTATAAGCCCACTATGTTCCCTTATAGGGTGTATGATCACTGTATGGGCGATATCAATGGCTTTGGTATAGACCAGGCCACCTGATATGATCCCAAGTATAAGCAGATAATCAACTGAAGTATTATAAGAGAATTCAAGTAATAGGCAAATATCGATACATAACATGCTTGTCTTGTGCCCTCTGGGGGTTATTTATATTGCCATGATATGGCTAGGTTAGGGGAAGGTCAACTCTCCTTGGGGTGTGTTCCCCTGATAATAGTGTTGGGCGGTTTAGGCGCCGACGTTGCGGCGGCGCCGCGCCCCCTTCTACTGGCTAGGTCAGCGTTGGGCAATGGGAGAGTTTCCCTTTGTGATACCTGTGGCGATTGCCTTTAGAGGTTGATATCCCAAGGTAAGACACTTTGATGTATTTCTTGGGTGTGCTGCACCCTTGGTGGGCGTGCACGTCTAGATCGGGTGGCCAATGTGTAGATCCCTTAGGTACATTGGCCCAAGCGTTCGGGTGTAACTGAGAAGGAGCGACTTGCAAATGGGATAATACTCCCATCTCAAAGTCGGTAAGTGGAAAACGGACTTTCTGGTCGGTGAAATGGGTTTTATAAACCATGAACCGCCATACTGACTTCCTGGCGTCGCTAGGTGCATCGCAAACCCGGCGGTCACTCGACACCGAGTACGGCTGCCATTTGTCTTCGCTCGCAGCATCCTCGGTAATCATAAACGCCGCATCAGTACTGTAATGGCGAGCCAGTACATCCTTGTCAGCATAACATGAAGAGGACGCCATTATATCTGGGTCCACCCATTCCCGCGCCTCTAGGCGATTGTCCGATTGAAGGATCTCCATCAGTCAATTAAATCCTACCTGGAGTAATAAACGGGTGGTCAATCGGCAGATGGACCCCAAATCAAGAGGACGGCAAAAAAAGAGAAGAGAAAAAACGCTCTCGCCCCTCTACCCTACCCCCACAAACACATTAATTACGACAAGTTACTTACCGTCAGAATTGTCAGAGGAACTCGAAGCATAAAAATCTGAGAAGCTTAATGAAGAAGGCCACCAAGCAGGTGGTATCTTATAAAGCTCCAAGTCTTCGTATATGGCGTCCCACACACCATACCTGACAAGACGCCCGTCTTCCGGATGTAACCTACCCACTCGGTTATCCGTTGACTCATCATATTTACGGCGATGGAAAGACGTGGAAATTGGTGGTATAAACCCTTTTGAGGTACTCAGAGCAGGCGTGGAGTTAGAAGGTGGATTTGAAGGCTTGTAATAGGTTTCAATGGGGCGATGTTGTGGAAGCTGATTTATAGAAGACAAAGGGCGAATAAGTCGCCCTGAGCCAAATGAAGAGCGCCG
>JAVKPL010012855.1:0-60000 GCA_032173675.1 Gastrolobium villosum | reverse complement strand
AAAGGTAAACACACTTTCTCTCTCTGGTCTTCCTACTTCCCACAGACGGCGCCAATGTTCTGTCCTGAGGACAGAGATGTTCAACCTTTATCAAGTTGATTGGTCACTCTGGATCGTATAGCCTTGATTAGGGGTATCTATTATGAAGATATCCCTAGACCTAGCTTGATCACTAGAATGAATATGACTATGGTGTCAGTGTGGTGAAAGTGGTTGAATCTGCCTGCTTTACCGTCGATGAGCCCTCTTATTTGTAGTGGCTGCCTCTGGTTTGAAATGTGGAGCTGAGCTGTAATGGCGCGGGGGCCATCACAGCCTGGTCGGCCGTTACTGGGTGTAACGTACCGAACGTTATGCTTCAATAATTACGATCCGTTTTAAGCAATTATCTGGAGTAACGTACCGGGTTCGAGTTCTGCCGGGTTGATGGAGAACTCGAACCCGGTACGTTACTCCAGATAAATGTTTAAAACGGATCGTAATTATTGAAGCATAATGTTCGGTACGTTACACCTAGTAATGGCCGACCAGGCTGTAATGGCCCCCGCGCCATTACAACTCAGCTCCACATTTCAAACCAGAGGCAGCCCCTACAAATAAGAGGGCTCATCGAAGGTAAAGCAGACAGACTCAACCACTTTCACCACACTGACACCATAGTCATATTCTTTCTAGTGATCAAGCTAGGTCTAGGGATATCTTCTTAATAGATACCCCTAATCAAGGCTATACGATCCAGGGTGACCAATCAACTTGATAAAGGTTGAACATCTCTGTCCTCAGGACAGAACATTGTCCGCTGAGCTGTCACCGTGTTGTCGGATAAGTATCCTCGATGGATATCTGTCTTGAGTCAATGCTGACTCAGATCTTGGATTGTCCTTTGTTGGATATATATGTTATGGACCCGTATAATGGGCCCATTAAAAAGCAAGCCCAACAAAGGACAATCCAAGATCTGAGTCAGCATTGACTCAAGACAGATATCCATCGAGGATACTTATCCGACAACACGGTGATAGCTCAGCGGATAGGCCGGGATTTGAGTCAGAAACACCTAAGGCCCATCTGCATTACCCACAGGTAATCCCTATAAATACCAGGTAAACCCTAAAGGTAAACACACTTTCTCTCTTTGGTCTTCCTACTTCCCACAGACGGCGCCAATGTTCTGTCCTGAGAACAGAGATGTTCAACCTTTATCAAGTTGATTGGTCACTCTGGATCGTATAGCCTTGATTAGGGGTATCTATTAATAAGATATCCCTAGACCTAGTTTGATCATTAGAAAGAATATGACTATGGTGTCAGTGTGGTGAAAGTGGTTGAATCTGTCTGCTTTACCGTCGATGAGCCCTCTTATTTGTAGGGGCTGCCTCTGGTTTGAAATGTGGAGCTGAGCTGTAATGGCGAGGGGGCCATCACAGCCTGGTCGGCCGTTATTGGGTGTAACGTACCGAACGTTATGCTTCAATAATTACGATCCGTTTTAAGCATTTATCTGGAGTAACGTACCGGGTTCGAGTTCTGCCGGGTTGATGTAGAACTCGAACCCGGTACGTTACTCCAGATAAATGTTTAAAATGGATCGTAATTATTGAAGCATAACGTTCGGTACGTTACACCCAGTAACGGCCGACCAAGCTGTAATGGCCCCCGCGCCATTACAACTCAGCTCCACATTTCAAACCAGAGGCAGCCCCTACAAATAAGAGGGCTCATCGACGGTAAAGCAGACAGATTCAACCACTTTCACCACACTGACACCATAGTCATATTCTTTCTAGTGATCAAGCTAGGTCTAGGGATATCTTCTTAATAGATACCCTTAATCAAGGCTATACAATCCAGGGTGACCAATCAACTTGATAAAGGTTGAACATCTCTGTCCTCAGGACAGAACATTGTCCGCTGAGCTGTCACCGTGTTGTCGGATAAGTATCCTCGATGGATATCTGTCTTGAGTCAATGCTGACTCAGATCTTGGATTGTCCTTTGTTGGGCTTGCTTCTTAATGGGCCTATTATACGGGTCCATAACAATATATATCCATAACAATATATATATATATATATATATATGTTATGGACCCGTATAATGGGCCCATTAAAAAGCAAGCCCAACAAAGGACAATCCAAGATCTGAGTCAGCATTGACTCAAGACAGATATCCATCGAGGATACTTATCCGACAACACGGTGACAGCTCAGCGGATAGGCCGGGATTTGAGTCAGAAACACCTAAGGCCCATCTGCATTACCCACAGGTAACCCCTATAAATACCAGGTAAACCCTAAAGGTAAACACACTTTCTCTCTTTGCTCTTCCTAATTCCCACAGACGGCGCCAATGTTCTGTCCTCAGGACAGAGATGTTCAACCTTTATCAAGTTGATTGGTCACTCTGGATCGTATAGCCTTGATTAGGGGTATCTATTAAGAAGATATCCCTAGACCTAGCTTGATCACTAGAAAGAATATGACTATGGTGTCAGTGTGGTGAAAGTGGTTGAATCTGTATGCTTTACCGTCGATGAGCCCTCTTATTTGTAGGGGCTGCCTCTGGTTTGAAATGTGGAGCTGAGCTGTAATGGCGCGGGGGCCATCACAGCCTGGTCGGCCGTTACTGGGTGTAACGTACCGAACGTTATGCTTCAATAATTACGATCCGTTTTAAGCATTTATCTGGAGTAACGTACCGAGTTCGAGTTCTGCCGGGTTGATGTAGAACTCGAACCCGGTACGTTACTCCAGATAAATGTTTCAAACGGATCGTAATTATTGAAGCATAACGTTCGGTACGTTACACCCAGTAACGGCCGACCAGGCTGTAATGGCCCCCGCGCCATTTCAACTCAACTCCACATTTCAAACCAGAGGCAGCCCCTACAAATAAGAGGGCTCATCGACGGTAAAGCAGACAGATTCAACCACTTTCACCACACTGACACCATAGTCATATTCTTTCTAGTGATCAAGCTAGGTCTAGGGATATCTTCTTAATAGATACCCCTAATCAAGGCTATACGATCCAGGGTGACCAATCAACTTGATAAAGGTTGAACATCTCTGTCCTCAGGACAGAACATTGTCCGCTGAGCTGTCACCGTGTTGTCGGATAAGTATCCTCGATGGATATCTGTCTTGAGTCAATGCTGACTCAGATCTTGGATTGTCCTTTGTTGGGCTTGCTTCTTAATGGGCCCATTATACGGGTCCATAACAATATATATCCATAACAATATATATATATATATATATATATATATATATATATATATATGTTATGGACCCGTATAATGGGCCCATTAAAAAGCAAGCCCAACAAAGGACAATCCAAGATCTGAGTCAGCATTCACTCAAGACAGATATCCATCGATGATACTTATCCGACAACACGGTGACAACTCAGCGGATTGGCCGGGATTTGAGTCAGAAACACCTAAGGCCCATCTGCATTACCCACAGGTAACCCCTATAAATACCAGGTAAACCCTAAAGGTAAACACACTTTCTCTCTTTGGTCTTCCTACTTCCCACAGACGGCGCCAATGTTCTGTCCTGAGGACAGAGATGTTCAACCTTTATCAAGTTGATTGGTCACTCTGGATCGTATAGCCTTGATTAGGGGTATCTATTAAGAAGATATCCCTAGACCTAGCTTGATCACTAGAAAGAATATGACTATGGTGTCAGTGTGGTGAAAGTGGTTGAATCTGTCTGCTTTACCGTCGATGAGCCCTCTTATTTGTAGGGCTGCCTCTGGTTTGAAATGTGGAGCTGAGCTGTAATGGCGCGGGGGCCATCACAGCCTGGTCGGCCGTTACTGGGTATAACGTACCGAACGTTATGCTTCAATAATTACAATCTGTTTTAAGCATTTATCTGGAGTAACGTACCGGGTTCGAGTTCTGCCGGGTTGATGTAGAACTCAAACCCGGTACGTTACTCCAGATAAATGTTTAAAACGGATCGTGATTATTGAAGCATAACGTTCGGTACGTTACACCCAGTAACGGCCGACCAGGCTGTAATGGCCCCCGCGCCATTACAACTCAGCTCCACATTTCAAACCAGAGGCAGCCCCTACAAATAAGAGGGCTCATCGACGGTAAAGCAGACAGATTCAACCACTTTCACCACACTGACACCATAGTCATATTCTTTCTAGTGATCAAGCTAGGTCTAGGGATATCTTCTTAATAGATACCCCTAATCAAGGCTATACGATTCAGGGTGACCAATCAACTTGATAAAGGTTGAACATCTATGTCCTCAGGACAGAACATTGTCCGCTGAGCTGTCACCGTGTTGTCGGATAAGTATCCTCGATGGATATCTATCTTGAGTCAATGTTGACTCAGATCTTGGATTGTCCTTTGTTGGGCTTGCTTCTTAATGGGCTCATTATACGGGTCCATAACATATATATATATATACATATTGTTATGGATATATATTGTTATGGACCCGTATAATGGGCCCATTAAAAATCAAGCCCAACGAAGGACAATCCAAGATCCGAGTCAGCATTGACTCAAGACAGATATCCATCGAGGATACTTATCCGACAACACGGTGACAGCTCAGCAGATAGGCCGGGATTTGAGTCAGAAACACCTAAGGCCCATCTGCATTACCCACAGGTAACCCCTATAAATACCAGGTAAACCCTAAAGGTAAACACACTTTCTCTCTTTGGTCTTCCTACTTCCCACAGACGGCGCCAATGTTCTGTCCTGAGGACAGAGATGTTCAACCTTTATCAAGTTGATTGGTCACTCTGGATCTTATAGCCTTGATTAGGGGTATCTATTAAGAAGATATCCCTAGACCTAGCTTGATCACTAGAAAGAATATGACTATAGTGTCAGTGTGGTGAAAGTGGTTGAATCTGCCTGCTTTACCGTCGATGAGCCCTCTTATTTGTAGGGGCTGCCTCTGGTTTGAAATGTGGAGCTGAGCTGTAATGGCGCGGGGGCCATCACAACCTGGTCGGCCGTTACTGGGTGTAACGTACCGAACGTTATGCTTCAATAATTACGATCCGTTTTAAGCATTTATCTGGAGTAACGTACCGGGTTCGAGTTCTGCCGGGTTGATGGAGAACTCGAACCCGGTACGTTACTCCAGATAAATGTTTAAAACGGATCGTAATTATTGAAGCATAACGTTCGGTACGTTACACCCAGTAACGGCCGACCAGGCTGTAATGGCCCCCGCGCCATTACAACTCAGCTCCACATTTCAAACCAGAGGCAGCCCCTACAAATAAGAGGGCTCATCGACGGTAAAGCAGACAGATTCAACCACTTTCACCACACTGACACCATAGTCATATTCTTTCTAGTGATCAAGCTAGGTCTAGGGATATCTTCTTAATAGATACCCCTAATCAAGGCTATACGATCCAGGGTGACCAATCAACTTGATAAAGGTTGAACATCTCTGTCCTCAGGACAGAACATTGTCCGCTGAGCTGTCACCGTGTTGTCGGATAAGTATCCTCGATGGATATCTGTCTTGAGTCAATGCTGACTCAGATCTTGGATTGTCCTTTGTTGGGCTTGCTTCTTAATGGGCCCATTATACGGGTCCATAACATATATATATATATATATATATATATATATATATATATATATATATATAGATAGAGGTGGGATCCTTTGATACCGGTGTCAAGTTTTAAGTTTGACACCTCATCTGTGAGCCATTAGATCAAAAAAAGATCAACGGTGTCACATGCTTACAAATCAGAGTTGTTGATCTTTTTTATCTAATGACTCTCAGATGAGATATCAAATTTTAAATTTAACACTGGTCTCAAAGGATTCTACCTCGTATATATATATATATATATATATATATATATATATATATATATATATATATATATATATCTCTTTCTCTTGTTCTGTGTGTTTGTGAACGGCAATTCATTGTTGTGTAGGAACACGGCGCGGGTTGAAAGATTAACAAAATTGGATTCAAGTTTGGGGGATTTTAAAATTATCGGCTGCTGTTGGCTGAGCTATGGGCGCTGATGCTGTCTTACGTAGTGGTGACTAACATTACAAAGGCAAACAATTAAAATTAAAGTTGTGTTCTGCAAATTTAGTTTGACGCTGATTTTGTGTTACGTAGAGGTGACAACATTATAAAGGCAAACAATTAATATTTGAGTTGTCTTCTTGAATTTGTAAATCTTATTGTTACGATGGATTTAAGTATAAAACTATGGGATGTATAAAATATGACACTAAATAATTTATAAGGAATTGGGATAATCACATATAAATTAATTTTCGGAAGATTAAGTTAGGTCGGGAATTCTTTGTCCCAATTACTTTTAAATCAATAATATGATAAAATAAGATAAAATATTTTTATAAAAATTATTAAAAGTTTCTTTAATAATTTATTTACAAATTAATGTTTCGTTTATTAATGATATTTTTTATATTTTTTATAATAAAGATATTTGTATAGGGAAAACTTAACAAATATTCCTAATGTTTCTTTTAGAATAAAAAATGCCCCTAACCTATCGTTTAAAATACTCATATGTAGGGGTGTTCATCAACCGATCCAAACCGATTCAAACCGCAGTGACCGAACCGAAAAACGATAACCGAATAAACCGAAAACCAAAAAAAACCGTAATTTTTAATTAGATTGGTAGATGAAAACCAATTCAATCCAAACCGATCCAATATATTAATTTTCCTCTACCTACTTAGGTCTTTTTCCAATCATAACCCAAAAATTTCTAAACTCAAGATCCATTAACCGATCAACTAAACCCAAGAAAAAATTGAGTCACATCTTATCAACAAAATTTTATCTATGTAGAGCTTCGTATCTCAATATCCAAAAAAAAAAAAAATTGAATTGTTGGATTACATTATTGATTACAAATCTCAATGTTGGATTACAAAATTTTATCTATGTAGAGCTTCGTATCTCAATTCTCATGATATATTTAGTGATTACATTATTATTGGACAGGTGGCTTCAATACTCAAAAGGGGGTGAATTGAGTTTTACAAAAACTTTTCGCAAAGTGTCTCCTTTGATATTTTAAAGAGTGTTTCTTCAATAAAATGATTTAATAGGGAAAGATCTAAGTGAGAGAGCAAGTGTGTGATCAATAAAGTAAGCAAACAAATAGATAAGCACAATCTAAAGATGCAATTTCAATACTAAAGTAAGGAGTTTAAGGTTAGAGAAATTACAAACTAGATGTATCCTGATTCGGTCACCACCACCATAACCTACGTCCAGACTGAAGCCGCTCGATCAAACTTTTTCACTAACTATCAAGCTTGAGGGTGCTTGACAAATCACTACAACCTTTCAAGAAATCGGGCTCTTGATGCCTTACAATTTTTTCATTCCAAATTTTCTTAGGAATTTGGTGACCTCTAAAGTGTATAGGATTCACTCCCCTAACTATTCAAGGAATCAAATGGAGGTGTTTAACAATGGCTAAGTACTCTCAAAGTACATATTATACAAGTTGAAGAATTATAGGTGTTGACACTCTCACAAGAATAAAGCACAAAGAGAATTTATAATCAAGAAGACAAGAATAATGCAAGTAGTATGATTTAAAATGAGTAATAATGATCAAAAAGTGTATTCCTATCAATGGAACAGTAATCTCTATTTATAGAGGGCCCCCAAGGGAGTATTTCTACTCATTTTCACAAACTAGCTATTTATAGCCGTTATTTTATCTTCTGCACAGTAGGTAATCGATTACCGTTGGGTGAGTAATCGATTACCATGAAGGGTAACCGATTACCATTACTCGGGTAATCGATTACCAACCTGTTAAAAGGTTGGATTTCTCCCCAAAATGATTTTCTCTTGATTTAAATGAGTCTCAAATACTTTTCAACATTTGATAAATATTTAAAGATAGATTTTCATGCTAGGACTGAATTTAAATGTAAAACGATGATTTAATGCATGTATTTAAAAAATACTTTGAGCTTCGTTCATGTAGGAAATCAATTTCCCTTTCAAATGATCCTAAGTCCTAAGATATGTTACTTTGAGATTACTTGAACTTAGAGTCTTCTCTTGAAGCTTGAGTCTTGATCTTCTTTAGACTTCTTTTTTATGGTTGCACTTTGAAGCTTTCTTTCCATGCTTGTTTGTTATCATCAAAATTGTTGCACCTTTACGTAAAGTGAATTGGTTCCACAATCTCCCCCTTTTTGATGATGACAAACTCAAATTGAGAAAATGATTAGTATAGCATGTATTTAGAGAAGTGTCATATTGAAACTCCCCCTTAATATACGATTAATTTAAAATGTGAAGATCTAAATTTCATATAACTTCCTTTTATTTTTGTAGTTCATTTTCCCTCTCTTTACCTTAATATTTCACCTTAATATTCTCAATTTACGCATTTTCTCTCCCTTTGGCAACATCAAAAAGCATGGGAGCATATCGTAAAATCATACAAAAAGGAAATTCATGCAAGAAGCCAGAAGCGAACATAATAATCCATAAAAGTCATAATGATCCATAAAGATGCATAATAATGTAAGCAAATATAGTCCAAACAGTCAGAGTCCTAGAGATGCAAAATGTCCAAAGTAGCATATCCAAAATATAAGCATAAGAGAATTCCAAAAGCATAAAATAAAGATCAGGAACTAAAAGTCACCAGAGCTAGGTGGAGGTGGTGGTGGTAGAGATGGAAAAGGAGGAATGTGAAGATAGTCCTCAATGCGCTTCAGGCGTAACTCCATATTTGCATGCTTGAAGTTTACAGAAGAAATGCTAGATTCTACAGTCGTATTCAATCGATTGAGAGAGATCAAAATGGAAGACAAAGTATAATCAGTGGATGAAGAAGAGTCAGCAGGGATATCAGCAGTCGGAGGCTCATAAGGAGGATGGTCCTCCTGAATGTTAGCAGCAAGAGCTGCTCCGGCTCCAAGAAAAGCAGTCAAACGTCGCCACACACCATCAATTTTCTTAATCTGCATCTAGGCAAGCAAGTGTTCCCTGAAGCAATGCAAATCATCAGCCATAAGCTCATTAGTGTCATCAACCTGCTGAAAGTGCATAATGCGAGAAATCAAGGAAGTAAAAGGGAGAGCACTAGTATCAAAGGTTTTAGCCTTGATTATTAAGCAGAGTATATAGTAAGGCCAGATGAAGGCAATCTGGTGGCGAATGACCCACATGAGAAAAAGATCATCATAGTCCAGCACCCTTGAATAATTAGAAGCCTGTGGGGATAACATATGGGTGACCACATAATGCAGCATTTTGTTGTTCATAGTCAAGAGAGAAACATTGAATTTAGATTGAGTAACAATGACTCCCGGTTCCACAATAGATTGAATAAACTCATGCTTGTTGTATTCAGGAAAGTCATCAGTGTATTTTCTTCCTGTGTATGTAACACCTCGTGTTAACCCGGTTTGTTAACATACTATCGTATTAAGCCATGCTTAATTAAAATACGGAATAAATTTTTCTTTAATTCAACTATGACGTCAATAATACTTAGCCATGTTGATTACTTAATCAATTACCATAAAATATCGACTGTATATAAATTGCAAGACAACTAACTGAAATACCTCAATATATAAAGAAAGCTAGTATCTAAGTCACAAGACTACAACACATAGCCTGGACAATAATCCTGATACATTATTACAACTTTAAATAAAACAAGACATAACCAAGTCTATGTGGCAGGGACAATCCCCATGCTCACCAAATAAGGCCATAAATGCCCAACATCAATCTTAAAAGCAACAACATAATAATAACTGAAGCTAAAAGCATAAAACAGTAAACAAGATCCAGCATCCAATCATAACAGCATATCCGCATAAGCAACATAAACATGTCTCAACTAAGCTTTGGCCTCCTGCCACTAAGAGCCTTAACCCCATGGTTACCTAAACCTGAAATAAGCGTCCCCAGACGTGGGGTGAGATCTCTAAACAAGAAATCTCAGTAAGACAAGGGGACCTCAAGGATCTTCCATCCCAAGCTCACTTACATGTGCAATATAAGTTCCAAAAACAGTAATTTCAATATAAGTTCCAAAACTATGCAGTACAACAGATATTCATGCCATATGTGTTATCACTATTCTACTGGCCAGAAAAATGCAGGAATACTTCTATTACCACATAGTAGTACAAGGAACACCACTTGAACCTCACCCACAGCCTTACCATCTTGTATGATGTTACATACTCAGGCTTACCGTATAGGTGGACACCGCATGCATATCATAAAGGCACATTGCATATAACAGCTCAACAACATTTTCAAGTATAAAAGCATGTAAACACAGCATGCATATAAACCATCCCCCCATGGGACATGGTGGAACCAACAATGGCAAAGCCGAGGACACGAAAGCTTACATTGCAAGTAATCAATCCAAGCCAAGAGTCCACACAGCTCAACGTCCACAAACAGTACAATCACAATATGTTTGGACCAATAATTATATCAAAAACATTGCTCATAAGCATAAACATAAAGAATACGTTTTTCCTTTTACGGTTTATGTCTTAAGGCTTCACACAAAGCCACAAGCCCTTAACCACTTAGGTTCTGACTTAGATAATTTATTACAGAAGTACCACTTCGTCCAACTAGGGTCCACTAACCCATAAATCAAATATGTATGAACAGTACCTTACTGTTCATCGAAATCCCAGAATATCCGGATATATGTCGGTGGCATATCCGGATATCCCATATCCAAATATCAGAGAACCCCCATATCCGGATATCCATATCCGGATATCAATATCCGGATATTCACAACCAAATGTCCAGATATTTCACGACAGAAACAGATTCTGAATTTCGCGAAAATCCAACCAAAGATCCAACTTTTACCAAATCTACACGTTAAAGCATGCATCTTTAGTCTCATTTAGGTTATCTAACACGTTGGTTACTTGTTTATTTTATTAAACATGCCAAGACACAACTTTTAATCCACAAAAACTCATAAAAACTCGAGAACATGGGTGGTAACACTTACCCAAGCATAAACAACCACCCAAAGTGCTCTTGGAGCTCACAATGCAACTCCCAAGTCTGCCTCAACAAGGTGCACGAAAATAGCACCACAAAGGTTGGTTCTTTAGCACCAAAGGTCACCACTTGGACCTCAAAATACCATAACAAGGCTCACAACACTCAACTCCCCAAACCAGCCTTCAAAACCCTACCAAAAAGAGGCTGTGTGACTAGAAAATGCAGCCTTACACTCTCACAACCCTCCCTACCAAGTGTTTGCAAGATCAAAAGGAAGAATCATGAAGGAAAATGGCCCTAGACTCTAGAAGGGAGAAGAGAACCAATGAAACAGTGCATGGAGGATGCTGGTCAGCCTCAAGAATCACGTAGAGTTATTAGGTTTCTAGGGTTTTGTGCCTTAACAAGCCTATATATAGCCACTTAAGCATTTAACGCGCAGTATTAGCATTAATAGCTACGCAAAATATTTTAATCCCAAAATTTTGAATCTTAACCTACTCATTTTTCTAATATTTTACATATTTTTATTTTATTTTTCGGAGCACCTTTCCGGTACGCGCTTTTCCATAGCCAGTATCATTTCTGGCACCAGTTCTAATTATTTTGACTTGAAACTCGTTTTACAAGTCCTATATATTATTATAGTAATTATCATGCACTTATTATAATTTTATGGGATACTTCACCGGTACGCATTTATACTGGGTAGCAGAATCGATATCTGCACTTTTCGTTAGAAAAACGACTTTCAGCATTAATACTCACTTACTATAATTATTAAAGCCTCATAATAATTATTAGGGTCAATTATGAAACTATTTCCTAATTATCACATTTAATTAATTAATCTCCTTAATTAGCGGTGCGGGTTCTTACAGTATACGCATGTACAAATAGACTGGGCCATTCAAGAGGAGGAACGAAAATAGATGTGCCCTTAACTTCAGCCTTCAGGGTGTCATTTGCAAAGTTAACGATGCAATAGAAGGCCCTAACCATATTGTGAACATATTTCTCATCCATAATAGTCAACTGAAGTACACGTGCATGAGCCAGTAAGTCACTGATTTCAAATTCTCATCACTGAGAAATTGGATATCCAAGTACTTTGGATCAATCAAAGGCCTCTGAGCATACTTTTCTTGAATGTGGCATACTGTGCAGCTGTAGAAAAATATTTTCCATGAAGACCAGAATCTGATTGAGTAACTCAGGATCTCTTGCGATTGTGGACAGATGATGAAGCCATGGAATGAGATAGCAACCGGAACCAGTAAAGCACTACAAAATATGCATTTGAAGTCAGATGACCAAAAAATATAATATAAGTTGAGTAGCAAAGAAAAATTGTTTTCGTACTATCACCTACGAAGAGTGGAAAAATACAAATGTCGTTCTTATAACCAAAGAAGGAATGATCAAATAAGGTGACAGTGCTAATGAATACACAGGCACATATATGGGACTAAACATAAAAGGTCATCCACTTACACATTAAAGAGAGAGATATCAATCGCATGGATGTGCAGCAAGTATATTGGAATCAAAATAAATAGAAAGAAGTTTGCGATAAAATAGGAAATGAACCGATTGCAGCCAAAGAAAAATATGAAAGAGATGTATTAAAAAAATCCAGACATGAAAAATAGGGATATGCATTGGAGTCTCATTTCCAGGAATATGCATTTCAGCCACAACAAACAGAAGTGTAACAAACAGTATGGATAAACGGTTCAATATCGTGTAGGAACAAATGCATATAAAATGTCATAAGACAGATTGCTACCTGAAATATGTAAACTGAAAAAAGAGTAAACTGATATGAAAGGAAGTGTAAAAAGAGGAATCCGATGAACATTCATTTAGAAAATCCGATGAACAGAGAAGTTAAAAAAAATTGAAGGAATCCCGTGAGTTAAAGAGAAGTCCAAAATAAAACTTATAAGTCTTGCATCCAATTTTTTTTTATTATCATGGTACTAAAAAAAATAAGTTCATTTTCAAAAGAAAAGAATCGGGTGAACAACAACCAAGAAAAAATATAGTTACAAACACATGGAAAAGAAATTACCACAGAAGGTGTTCAAGACAGAATAAGAGGGCATATAAAGGAAAAGCATGAATCAAATCATCAGAGTTCAATTCTTTTTCAGTGGAGAACCAACAAAAACCATGAATGCATAACTTGGAGAATCGAACAATTAGGATAGAAACCCTTGATGTAGAGTTAACTGAAAATGCCCAAAGGGGAAGGGGAAATGCACGAAGAGGCACCACAATGTGTTCATAATGATTCACGATGGTTGGAAATGCACGTTGGTTCGAAGAGAAGAGTGGAAATGAAAACGAGGTGAAAAGAGAGGGTTTTGTTCGCGATTTTTAAACTTCTGCACACGATTGGTAATCGATTACCAATGGATGGGTAATCGATTACCCTACTTGGTAATCGGTTACCAATGGAATGGTAATCGATTACCCAAGTGATTTGGGCAGACCGGAGACAGCAGAGACATAGGAATGATAAGGGAAGAATATATTTTTTTTAAACATGGAAGATATGTCTTAAAGTGTGAAAATAAAACAAGTGGAGATGCTCTCTTTAAACATGGAAAATGTTTAAAAAAATAAGTGAATTCAAACATTAAAGCACGTGAAGCAAATCAAGCACATAATGATGTAACAATATATAGGATGGATCAATGAGACCAATTTTTCTTCTTAAGCTGTAAAATACTTTCTTTGGGAGTAGTTTGTTGAAGATGTCAGCCAATTGCTTTGAAGACTCTACAAATTCCAAGACACAATCACCACTTTGCATATGATATCTTATGAAATGATGCCTAATGTCAATATGTTTAGTTCTTGAATGGATGATGGGATTCTTTGTGAGGTTTATGACACTAGTGTTATCACACATTATGGGAATGTGATCAAGTTCAACCCCAAAGTCCTTGAGTTGTTGTTTCATCCAAATGATTTGAGCACAACAACTTCCAGCCGCCACATACTCGGCGTGGACAAAGCCACACTATTTTATTTCTTGCTATGCCAAGACACTAAAGAGAAACCAAGAAATTGGTAAGTGCCACTAGTGCTCTTCCTATCCAATTTGCATCTTGCAAAGTCAAAATCGGAATAGCCTATTAACTCATATGATGCACCCTTAGGATACCATAATCCCATTTGTGAAGTGCCTACAAGATATCTCAGTTTTTTTTACGGCGCTTAACTGTGATTTCTTAGGATTAGCTTGAAATCTAGCACACATACACACACTAAACATGATATCGGGTCTACTTGCGGTTAAATAAAGGAGTGAGCCAATCATACCTCAATATTTAGTAATTTCTATGGATTTACCTCCTTCATCCTTGTCTAAAGAACATGATGTACCCATGGGAGTATCAATAGCCTTGGAGTTATCCATTCCAAATTTCTTGAGTAACTCCTTGCAATATTTAGCTTGATTGATGAATATCTCATCCTTTTGTTGCTTTATTGAGAGACCAAGGAAGAAGTTTAGCTCTTCCATCATAGACATCTCAAATTTACTTTGCATAAGATTGACAAACTCTTCACAAAGATTAACATTAGTGGCACCAAAAATAATATCATCGACATAGATTTGTGCACATAATAGATGATCATTTTTCTTCTTCATAAAGAGCGTTGTGTCTACTTTTCCTCTTGAAAAATCTTTTTCTAAAAGAAATTTGCTTAATCTTTCATACCACGCTCTTGGAGCTTGTTTCAAACCATATAAAGCTTTTTTAAGTTTAAAAACATGGTTAGGTAAATCATGATCTTCAAAACCGGGAGATTGATCAACATATACTTTTTCTTGAATATATCCATTTAGAAATGCACTTTTAACAACCATTTGAAAAAGTTTGAAATCCATTATGCATGCAAAAGCAAGTAATAATCTAATAGCTTCTAATCTAGCAACGGGAGCATAAGTTTCATCATAATCAATACATTCCTCTTGATTATATCCTTTAGCAACAAGTCTAGCTTTATTTCTAGTTATTATACCATTTTCATCAAGCTTGTTCCTAAAGACCCATTTGATTCCAATTATTGGATAATCACTTGGTTTTGGCACAAGTTCCCAAACTTGATTTCTTTCAAATTGATTTAGTTCTTCTTGCATTGCCTAGAACTAATGTTCATAAATAATTGCTTCATTTATGGTCTTAGGCTCAATTTAAGAGACAAATGCTAAATGATTACAAATATTTCTTATTGAGTTTCTACTAGTTACCCCTTTAGATATATCACCAATTACCACATCAATGTGGTGTCATCTAGCTACTCTCCAATCTTGTGGTTGAGTATTTCCATCGTTGGCTTGTTGACTTGGTATTTCTTCATTGCTTGCTTTCTTTTCTTTTTGCCTTTCATCTTCCTCTTTGCCGTCCAAGTTTATGTTTTTCATGCTTTCTATAAGATCATCATCACAAACTTCTTTTCTAGGCAAGGCATCGTTAGTCTCATTAAATATAACATGAATAGACTCTTCAATGACCATTGTTCTCTTATTATAGACTCTATAAGCTTTACTTGTAAGTGAATAGCCTAGAAATATGTCTTCATCGGCTTTAAAGTCAAACTTGCCAAGGTTTTCTTTTCCATTGTTTAAAACAAAACATTTGCAACCAAAGACATGAAAATATGAAATATTGGGTTTTCTTCCTTTGTAAAGTTCATAGAGGCTTTCTTCAAAATAGGTCTAATTAAGGCACAATTCAAATATAACAAGCGGTGCCAACGACTTCCGCCCAAAAATATTTTGGAAGATTATTTTCATTAAACATGGTTCTAGCAAGTTCTTCTAATACATGATTTTTCCTTTCTGCAACTCCATTTTGTTGTGGAGTCCCAGGAGCGGAAAAATTATGATCAATACCATTTTCTTCGCAAAAGGTTTCAAAATCTTGCTTTTCAAATTCCCCACCATGATCGGTTCTAATTGAAACAATATTTAAAGATTGTTCATTTTGAATAAACTTGGCTAATCTCTTGAATGATTTAAAAGCATCGCTTTTATAAGTAAGAAATAAGGTCCAAGTATAACGAGAATAATCATCCACAATGACCAATGCATAGTAATTGCCACCAAAGCTCATTATTCTAGTTGGTCCAGAAAAATCCATATGCAAAATTTATAAAGGCTTTGTGGTAGAAACAATATTTTTTGATTTAAAAGAAGCCTTTACTTGTTTTCTCATTTGACAAGCATCATAAACTTTATGTTTTTTAAATTTGAGCCTTGGTAATCCAATTACTAGGTCTAAGGAAATCAATTTGCTTAATTGACCCATGCCAATGTGTGCTATTCTTCTATGCCATAACCAGAAATTATCTTCCTTACTAATCAAACATTTATCATCATTTGAAGGCAGATCATCTAAGTCTATCATATAAATGTTATCCACTCTATAACCAAGAAACTTAACTTGCCATCAATTAGGCTTTCAATTTTACACGAGGTTGAGTCAAAAATTACTCTATAATTTTTATCACATAATTGACTAATGTTAAGCAAGTTATGTCTAAGGCCCTCAACAAGTAAAATATCTTCTATAGAGATGGAAGAGGAGTTACCAACTTTTCCGATACCAAGTATCTTTCCTTTGTTGTTATCTCCATAGGAAACATGTCCATGCTCTTTCCTTGTGAATGATTAGAATTTAGTTACATCTCCCGTCAAGTGACTTGAGCAACCACTATCCAAGTACCACTTGGAACTTTTAGCCTTTAAACAAACCTCGGTTTCAGATTCATTTGTCATTAGACATATATGTTGAGTTTCTTTGCTTGATTTCTCCGATGGTCTCCCATCTTGCATAAAACATAGGTTTGCTTCTTCCTTGGATCCATCATCGGAAGAACTAGATTCGTCATCTCAAGCAAAATAAGCCTTCTTGAAACTCTTTATATCCTTGCCTTGTTTCTTTTCATATTTGTCTTTCTTTTGAACATTTGGACAATCCAATTTATAGTGACCGATTTTTCGACATTCATAGCAAGTGATGGTGAGTTGGGAGGATCCTTCATCTTTAGACCTTCTTCTAAGAGGAAGTGCGGGTCTCCTTGAAAATTTCTTCTTAAAAAACTTTCCATACTTCTTCACGAAGAGACTCATTTCATCTTCATCAAGATCATTTTCGGAGTCTCCATTCTCTTTTTCCTCATCCTTTTCTTTGCTTGGTGTTGAGGCTTTTAATGCAATTCTCTTACTTTTCTTGATGGCTTATTCCTTCAAGGTTATTTTACTTAGCTCCATCTTATAATCTTGGAGTTTGCCAAATAAGGTTGCAAGATCCATGGTCTTCAAGTCTTTTGATTCTGTTATAGCCATCAACTTGGGTCATCATTCCCTATTATGCACACTTCTCATCACCTTAACAATTAACTCAAGGTTGGTAAAAGATTTATCTAGAGCATTTAAATGAGTGACAAGGTGTGTGAATCTTTTTTGCATACTTTGCATACTTTCGTTTTCATGAATCTCGAACATTTCAAATTCTCTAGTGAGTGCATTTAATTTTGTAAATTTAACATCACTAGTTCCTTCACGGGTTATTTGAAGAATTTCCCACATTTCCTTAGCATTCTTACAATTTGAAACACGAAAGTACTCATCATGACCTAAGGCATTTGTAATCAAGTTTTGAGCTTTAGCATTCAAATTTCCTTTCTTAACTTCATCTTCGATGTAATCTCTATATCCTTAGGAACATCTTTGCTCTTCTCATTTTTTATAGTAGGTGGTGTATACCTTTATTCAACTATGTTCCACACTCTTAAGTCATTAGATTCAAGAAATATTTTCATTCGACTCTTCCAATAGGAATAATCGACGCCATTGAAAAATGGAGGTCTAGTGCTATAAAATCCCTCAAGGGGTATATCATGGTTCAAAGAAGTCATCCCTTCTCTTGAAGCGGTTAAGCTCTTTACACAAGAGTTCAAGCTCTGATACCACTTGTTGGACAGGTGGCTTCAATACTCAAGAGGGGGTCAATTGAGTTTTACAAATTTTTTTGCAAAGTGCCTCCTTTGATATTTTAAAGAGTGTTTCATCAATAAAATGATTTAAAAAGAAAAGATCTAAGTGAGAGAGCAAGTGTGTGATCAATAAAGTAAGCAAGCAAATAGATAAGCACAATCTAAAAATGCAATTTCAATACTAAAGTAATGAGTTTAAGGTTAGAGAAATTGCAAACTAGATGTATCCTAGTTCGGTCACTACTACCGTGACCTACGTCCAGACTGAAGCTGCTCGATCAAACTTTTTCACTAACTATCAAGCTTGAGGGTGCTTGAAAAATCACTACAACCTTTCAAGACTTCGGGCTCTTGATGCCTTATAAATTATTCACTCCAAATTTTCTTAGGAATTTGGTGACCTCTCAAGTGTATAGGGTTCACTCCCCTAACTATTTAAGGAATCAGATGGAGGTGTTTAACAATGGCTAAGCATTCTCAAAGTACAAATTATACAAGTTGAAGAACTATGGGTGTTGACACTCTCAAAAGAATAAAGCTCAATGAGAATTTATAATCAAGAAGACAAGAATAATGCAAGTATTATGATCTATAATGAGTAATAATGATCAAAAAGTGTAGTCCCATCAATGGAACAATAATCTCTATTTATAGAGGTCCCCTAAGGGAGTAATCGTTGTCGCAAACTAGCCATTTTATAGCCGTTGTTTTGTCTTCTGCACAGTAGGTAATCGATTACCATGAAGGGTAACCGATTACCATTGCTTGGGTAATCGATTACCAATCTGTTAAAATGTTGGATTTCTCCCCAAAATGGTTTTCTCTTGATTTAAATGAGTCTCGAATACTTTTCAACATTTGACAAATATTTAAAGATAGATTTTCATGCTAGGACTGAATTTAAATGTAAAACGATGATTTAATGTATGTATTTAAAAAATACTTTGAGCTTCGTTCATGTAGGAAATCAATTTCCCTTTCAAATGATCCTAAGTCCTAAGATATGTTACTTTGAGATTGCTTGAACTTAGAGTCTTCTCTTGAAGCTTGAGTCTTGATCTTCTTTAGACATCTTTTTGATGGTTGCACTTTGAAGTTTCCTTTCCATGCTTGTTTGTTATCATCAAAATTGTTGCACCTTTACGTAGAGTGCATTGGTTCCACAATTATTATTTACTTACAAATACCCTAACAAATTAAGTGGAATATCAAAAAACGAAAATTAGACTTTAAAAATTTAATTTGATACATTTGTGGTGGAAAAAATATATTTTATTATTATATTTAAGGGAAAAGTATTTTTCCTACACCAAAAGATAAAAATATCTTCCATAATCTTAAAATAACGTCGTTTTAAGATATAGGGAAAAATATAAATTATTTTAGAATTTTACTTTCTTCTTATAACATGAATTTTTTAATATATCATTTATTTTTTCTCTAATCCCAAAATAATATTATTTTAGAATTGTAAAAAATAACTTCATCTTCGCTGAAGAAAACGTTAATCCCTAAATTTAATAATACATTATTATATTATTTAATAGCAATATATTTCAAATTTTTGTCAAAAGAATCCATTCCCTCAGCTCAAACAGAAACCTGTCGGGCACATTCGTCTTTCTTCCCCTGTCAACAATTTTCCATTTTAATTTATTCAGAGTATTAAAGGCAAAATGAATGAACGAAAGGCGGAGAAGCACGCCAATCAATCGGATTCACGTTGCAGCATGTGATGCAACGACACAATAATTTTTATTTTATTTTTTATACGTTACGTAAGCCGCAAGGACTTTGCCATCGGGGCACTTCAATCACCGAAGAATTTACAATAAAAGAAAACGGAAATATTAACCCCATGTCAGATAAGAGAATAAGTCTCTCTTACACACTAAAAAAGATATGATCCCATTTTAATTTTTTTCTCTTTTTTCCGTGCAATGGGACCTATATAAAATTGTGAGTGCAACGTGAGATAAGATATCTCCTGTTACATAATAAAATATAATCCCAAAAGAAAAATATGATATAAAAATAGTGGAGGGTTATATTTAAAAAACTTTTTGTTTACAAACTCTTACAAATTACATTATGTACTCTCAGTAGTAACTAGATTATATCATGTACTTTCGATAGTATATATTGTAATTTGTAAAAATCTATAAAAAATTTATAAACGGATCATTTCCTATAAAAATATGAGCTTTACTTCTGCAATAGTAATTAAAGTGTCACATTGTTTCTAATTTTTTACTCAAATATCATATGAATAGTAATTTTTACTAGACTACTACGTGTCGAAGTTTACTACGATAGATAACGAATTTGGTATCCTATGCGGGACACTTTCATAAGAAAAAATTATTGGACTAAGTTCATTATTATTGATAGCGAACATGGTACGCTCATGGAAACGTGCCACGAGGCCTAACCAAGTTTGTTTACCAGTCGTAGTGATTTTGACGCGTGGCAGTATGATAAAAAATATTGTTCGCATCGTATTTAGATTAAAAAAATTATTAAAAAGGTGGCACTTTAGCTACTGTTCCTTTAGTTCTCTCATATATCATCTCAGCTTATGATACACGAACATGGACACGGGACATGACACGACACGACACACCGACACGTTAATTCAAAAAAAGTCATATTTCGACACGTTGGGATACGTTTTGATATTAAATAAATTTTTTAATATATATAATATAATTTATATTTAATACATATAAGAGTCCATAATAAGTTATATAATCAATGAAATATTTAAATTTCATAACATAAATATAAATATAAACAATTTTTCGTACTTTGTTAATTTTTCATGTCAAATCTCATAATAGAAAAAAATTAATTTATAAATTATTTCTTTTATATTTAGTTAATAAAATAAAATTAAGATTAAAAAAAAAGTGTCCGAGCGTGTCCGAGCATTGACCGTGTGTCGGAAAAAGTAGACTGCGTGTTAGAAAAATGTGTCAAAACGTGTCGGAGAGTTGATCGCGTGTCCCCAAATGTTGACCGCTTGTCTGACGCCTGTCGGAACGTATCCGTGTCGGACACGTGTCCGACACACAAATCTTAAAAAAAATTGCGTGTCCGTGCTTTCCAGATCTCAGTTATCATACGTCATGAGATAAATAAAATGGGGCCTACTAATTTAAAAAAAAAAGATATATTTTCATGTGAGTGTAACATGAAAGATGAATCTCATGCAATATGTGAATATAATCTCCTTAAAATATATATGGGTTCATTTTTTTACAGTCACTGCAGATAAGTTATCTGCAGTAAGCCTAATACGACGTTATTTTAGGACAGAAATCATAATATTTTTGTAATTCAAATTTATTTCAAGGTTACTGTAGTCTTTATAATTATAGTTTTTTAATTTTTCAATCCCAAAACGACATCATTTAGCGAGTAAATGCAGATAACTTATCTGTTCTATAACTATAGTAATATTTTTCTGAATATATATATATATATATATATATATATATATATATATATATATATATATATATATAAATAATCGCATATATATATATACTCATCCAAACTTCCTTTTCTAAAAAATGTTTTCTTATTTTAGACGTAAATGATTAATTCAATCCAAAAATTTGAACCCCTAATTAATAGAATGAGGGGCAATTATTAGGGGTATGATATATAATAGAACACAAGATCACTTGGTCATGAAAATATGGTATAATTTAAAGAATTATTTCAATCCAAAAAGTTAAAATTATTATGTGAAGAGACATTAATAATTTTATATTATTTTTCTAATATTAGTTAACAGCTTTAGTGTCCAAATTTAAGTGTGTTTGGATTAATGATAAATGGATTATGTAACAATTGATCATGCATAATTAATTTTTAAAAATGTTATAAAAAGTAAATTATGTTTGCATGTTTTAATGGGACAAAGTATCTAACATTACTTTAGATAATTTTGTCTAATATTCATCCAAATTGACGTTATTTTGGGGTTGAAAAACTAAAATATTAAAATGATAAAAACTATTATAACACTGAAATAAATTAAAATTACAAATACACTATGATTTTTTTTTTGATAACATATACACTATGATTTTTACCCCGAAAACTAAATCATTTCCGTGAACATTAGACAAAATTGTATAGATTAACTTTAGCAAAAATGAACCATTTTTAATCCATAAAATATTTTAAGAAAATATTTTTATTTGAATTCTGTGAAAAGAATTAATTTTATAAATTAAATTATCAAAAAAAATTGATTGGGAGAAAAATGGTATTCCAAAATTTTGAAATATTCAGAAATAATCACTTTCATAAAAATTTTTAATAATTAATTAAGTATAGAAATTAATGCATACCAAAAAAAAGTATAGAAATTAAAAACATCCATTTTAAATCAATTATCCAAAATATAAGCTTTTGCCAATCGGAAATTAATTCTCACAATAACAATAATTAATTCATTAGGAGATCTTAAAATTAATTCCTTCAGTATGATTTAATTTTAATTAAAAATTTTAAATTAGACTTATTATTATTTAAAATACTTTCTACGTTAAAAAAAAGAAGTGAAATTCTTATTTTTAAAAATAAAAAATAGGGAATGGTGAGGTGCATATGGGTAGGGGTGGTAAACGAGCCAGGGGCCTTTCAGGGGCCTTTGGCTCGACTCGTAAAGCCCTGAGCTCGTTTAATAAAAGCTCGTGTTGGAACCAGGCTTTGACTTGTATAAAAGCTCGTTTAATAAAAAGGTCTCAGGCTCTAATTCAAAAACTCGACCTTAGAGCCTCACAGGCTAGCCTAATATATAAATATTTATTTATATTTTTTATACTACTTGTAATAACTCTCTCTCATCAATTTATTTCAGTCCATTTTATTGGTTTAACAGACTTTTTGAATGATTTTGTTCTATATTATGCTATTTGGATATATATTGAATTTATGTATATTTATGGAATTACTAGTGCTCTTCTATATTATCCTTCATCCTCCTTCACACAAACAAACCCACAAAAACTCATTCGTTCCACTGTGCACTGCTTGTTTGTGTCAATTATTATTATTATTATTATTATTATTTTTTGCACTTTTTTTATAATAGGCTAAGATAATATAACCTATTATCTTCCTTCTCTCACTTTTTTTTTATTGTAGACTTTGTAAATTATTGCTGCAAATTGGAAGCTAAGGTTTCTATCTGAAAATTGATTTTTTGTGGAATTCTGTTATCTTATTTTTATTTTTTAACATGCTAATAGACTAAGACAGGCTTCACACGGGCTTTTATTTTTTGTAAATAAACCAAGCCACATGCCAATAATATATTCGTGACAGGTAACAGGCTAAGGCCAGTCAGACACGTTTAAATACAGGCTCGGCTCGGCTCGGCCCGTTAAGATCAAAGCTCGGCTCGGCTCGACCCGTTAAGATCAAAGCTCGGCTCGGCTCGACCCGTTAACACCCCTACATATGGGCCAGTAATTATATTTTTTCCTTAACTATATATATCGTCATTAGTCTTTTTTCAAGTTCAAATTTAATTGAATATACAATTTTTATTGTGATAGTGATTCTTAATTACATCCTTACGGCTATGATAATAAGTGATACTATTATTGTATTTTATTTTGGATACAAGTGGGAATTAAACACATAACCTAATACAATATACCAAAATCCTTCAGCGCTAGACCACTCCTAATAACTTGAATAAGTGGTGCTATTAAAACGTTAAATATTTTCTTAAATTTATTTTGAGTGAATTCGTTTGAGCTCTTAACATCTTTATTGTTTTGTCTATCACATTACTCTAAATTTATGTGATAAGAAATTTATTTTACAAGTAGAAAACTAAATTGCAGAAAACGCAAACAGAGGAAAGAAATCTTATCATATTTCATTGATTGTACAGTAACATGAAGGTGCCTACTATATAGAAAAAAAAATAAAAATAACTAACTCCCATAAATTACACAAGGGATGAAAAACACAAAAGTATAAACCAGTTAAAGGAGAATTAACAACTAACAAAAGAATACAAAAGAATTATGTATATCTTTAATACTCCCTCTCAAGATGGAGAGCGAATGTTGAGAACTCCTATATTGGAAAGAAGGAAATTGAATTGTGTAAAGTGCAGAGTTTTGGTGAATAAGTCTATAAGTTGGTTGGAGTAAGCAATAGGAAATTTTAGCAGCGAACCCTTTGAAATGTGCTCCCTCACCAGATGCCAGTCGATTTCTATATGTTTTGTATGCTCATGGAAGACAACATTGGCAGCAATGTGGAGAGCAGTCTAGTTATCAGAGACGAGGTGCGCAAGGGAAGAATGAGCAATGCGAAAGTCATGCAGCAAAGAGAGAATCCAAACAATTTCACATGTTGTGTTGGCCATTGATATGTACTTGGCTTCTAAAGAAGATCTGGAGATAGTTGACTGTTTCTTGGACTTCCAAGGGATAGGAGAATAACTAAGAAAGACATAGAATCCGGAGACTGAGCGGTAGATATCAGGGTAACTACCCCAATCAGAATAAGAAAAAACATTAAGTTGAAGAGAAGAACTAGTGGAGAGGAGAATGCCTTGACCAATAGTATTCTTCGGGTAAGCTAAAACATGGTGTGTAGCCTGCAAATGAGGGACTAGTGGTGCAGATAAAAACTGACTGAGGCAATTAACAACAAAAGACAGATCCGGTCGAGTGAAAGATACGTATATCAGTCTACCAATGAGATGTCTATATGGGGTAGGATCCTATAGCAAGTTACTAGTATGCTGAGAAAGATTTAAGTTTGGCTCCATAGGAGTTGATTTAGGCTTGCAACTCGAGAGACCGATGTCATGGAGAATATCAAGAATGTATTTGTGCTGACTAAGAAAAGTGCCTTTGAAGAACTAGCCACCTTAACACCCAAAAAATACTTGAGGAGGGCCAAGATCCTTCAACCGAAAACAACTGTCAAAAGAACAAATAAACTTCTAAATAACATCAGAATCGTTAGAAGCAACTATGACATCATCAACATAAACAAAAATAGCAAGCATGATAGAGCCATTAAATTTCAGAAACAGAGAATGATTAGTCACGGACTGGGTAAATTTCTTTGACAACAAGGTTGGACTGAGTTTCTGGAACCACTGACGATAGGCTTGTTTGAGGCCATAAAGAGATTTTCGTAGGTGGTAGACATGATTTGGAGGAAGAAGTCTCCCCTGGTAAATATATCATGGAGGAAACTTCATATAAACCTCCCCTGGTAAAGATATCATGGAGGCAACTTCATATAAACCTTCTCACTAAGGTCACCAAGGAGAAATTCGTTGTTAACGACCAATTGATGAAGAAACCAGCCATGGATAGCAACAACGATAAGAAGAAGTCAAACAATAGTTATCTTAACTACTGGGGAGAAAGTTTCAAAATAATCAATACCCTCTTTTTGGGTGAAACCTTGGGCAACAAGGCGGGCCTTGTGTCTCTCAAGCATGTTATCAACATTGCACTTGACACGTACGGTAAACCCATTTACAACCAATTAGGGTTTTGTTAGGAAGTAAGAAAATAATGTCCCAAGTTTTATTCTGTTCAAGGGCAAGAATTTCATTTTGCATAGCAGCACACCACTCAAGTAGTTGAGAAGCTTGGGAGTAGGTTGTGGGTTCATAATGGGTTGATAAAGTATTGATAAAAGCCATATGAGTGGGAGATATGCGATGATAGGATAGGGAATTGGACATCAGATGGGCTATCGTGGTGGAACAATCATAATCTAGAAGGTATTTTGGAGGATAAGGATTCTGGTTGTTCTAGATGGAGAAGCATTAGTAGTGAGCTGGGTGGAAGAGTTATAATAGAAATGGAATTGAGAGGAGTTGAGGTAAGAGGAGAGAATGCAAAAGGGGAAACAGACTCAAAGAATATTATATCCCTAGAGATGAATACACGATTGGATTGGAGGTCTAAAAGCTTATAGCCTTTGTAATCGAGTAGGTAACCAAGGAAAATAGTAGGTAATACCCGACGAGAAAACTTGTGTCGAGAACGAGAAATAGTGGAAGCATAACAAAGGCAACCAAATGCACGAAGGTGAGAGTATTGAGGGGGGTTGTTTGTAAAGGAGTATTGTTAGATAGGATAGGGGAAAGAGTTCGACTTATAAGATAAACGGATGTTAAGACATAGTCCTGCCAATAAGGAAGAGGAACATGAGATTGAAAATAGAGAGCATGTGCAACATTAAGTATATGTTGATGTTAGCGTTCAACCATGTAGTTTTTTTGTGGTCTTTCAACACATGAATGGAAAAATGAATGCCTTTAGAAGGGAAAAAAATGGGTGTTGAATTTTAGGGCATTATCACGGCAAACAGACTTGATGTACATATGAAACTGATTGAAAATGAGAGTGTCAAGATTGGAAAATATGGAGGAGAATTCAAATTTGTATTTAAGAAGAAATATCCATGTGTAGCGTGTGCAATCATCTACTAAAGTGAGGAAAAAATAGTAACCATCAATGGAAACTGGGGTAATTGGACCCCAAATATCGCAGTGAATAAGATCAAAGGCATGGGGAGATAATTTAAGATTCAATAGAAATGGTAAAAAAATTTGCTTTGCTAAAAGGCAAACAATACAAGGTAAAGTATCAGAAATGGAATCAAGATGTAAGAATTGTTTCATTGAAGATAACACTGGTAGAGACAAATGGTATAATCTAGAGTGCCACAGGGCAACATTTTTTGAAATTACAGAAAAAAGGGGGTGGGGGGACATGTTTTGTAGGGAGAAGAGTAGTGGAGTCGAGGATATATAAACTGTGGACAAGACTAGCAATCCCAATCATTTTTTCCGAGAAAATAGTGAGATGAAAAAAAAATGAGCATCAATGTTAGTATTCCGAGTAAGGGCATTAATCCAAAGAAGATTAAATGGAAAAACAGGAACAAACAAAACATCATGAAGAATCAAACATTCTAATGGTATAGAGGAACCCTTGGAGGGAAGAATCACGACTGATTCGAAAGTAGAAGGGGAAGACACTAACGACAGTGGAGCACATGAGACGTGGTGAGTAGCTCCAGTGTCCAGAACCTAGCAAGACGAATGTAAAGAGGAAGAGAACTCACCACTAAAGCTAGCAACAATGGGGTTATTGTCAACCTTGTAAGTCGCCTCTTGTAGGCAATGTCAACCTTTGCCCACCCTCTAGCATGTTCAACCCATGAATCATGCAATAGACATATTAGGAGTTTAAAGTTGATACCTTTATTCGGATTAACGTTCCTGATCAAAAGCGCTCTTGATTAATTCTTCAAACTTGAAGAACACAAGTCCTCCGACAGAGATACACGCCTCCTTGTTGTCTTATAAGAGAAGAACATTTCTTCGAACACCAAATGCCCCTTGAATAGAGGTCACTAGACTTAAGAAAAAAGAAGGTGAGTGGCGCTAATGGTGATCCCAAGAGAGGGAGAGATAACTGCCATACTAATGTGTGTGTTGGCTAGGGTTTCAGTGGAGAAAATTAGAGAAGAAGAGTTACGAAACCAAGGAAGAAAATGGGCTATATATGTGGCGCCCCATTAACATAAAACTAGGTAAAATCAGCGCTCTCATCAAATCCCAATCTTATTGGGTGATTTTCTTAGTTTTATCTAATCAATCCAATTGATTGATTTCCCCAATTTCAGCTAATTAATTTAATTAATTGGTTTCCTTAATTTTTGTCAATCAATATAATTGATTGTTTCCTTTATTTTCTCCATCTTCATTAAATCCAATTTAATGACTATATTTAAATTCAAATTTCAAATTCGAAATTCAAAATTAGAATTTAAATTAATTTTAATTAAATTCAAATTTTAAATTCGAAATTAGAATTCAAATCAATTTTATTAATTTAACATTTAAATTAATTAGGTTACATCATGGATCAAGTCCAACTTGGCCCATGATGCCACTTATCCTCTCTTAGCCCAATATGTGGGCTTTACCAACTTAGGCCTTTACCAACTTAGGCCCAAACCACATATGTTAGAATTCAAGACAACTTAAGGTGTTTGTGTGCGAGTGACATGAATGGACTTGGGCCCATTAGGCCTAATCCATCTATGACAACACAGAGCACTAGTAATGCTTTGTTGTCCCAGAGCTAGTTGAGTTCATCGAGTGATCAACCTGTTATACCTATTTGGTTACCGTGTGAATTGTCATTTCATCTCGGTTATCCGTCTCATTGACCTAGGTAAAGGAAAACGTATCAACCCCTGCGATCTAGGGTTAGCTTCAGCGAAACAGGGAATCGTCATTTGCAGACTCTAAAGAGTTGGTCATCTCATGACTCCTTTACTATGCATAGATTCTCAAGTCCTGCAAATGTCATCCCGATTTCACCGATCTACGGATAATCTCTTGCAGAGATTAACGAATTCCTTTAGCTTGTCACACTAGCCCTGAGTCCTTAGGACATGCCTAAGAGTATACCTACGAGTCTCTATGTTTCAGGCAGATAAGGTATACAATCAAAGCAAGCCTTCCAGAGCATAGGTCTATATGACAACGTCAGGTCTAACGAAAGACACACCCAAATAATAAGAGACGTTACCTATTGATAATATTTGTGAGATTTTCTTGTAGTGTCTCTTTGTGGGTCAATTCAGTGCAAGCTATTCTCCAATAGGTCCACCCATGAGTCAGATAAGACATGTTCATGTCTGTAGCTCACGAGGACTCTACCTTGCATCTCCATGCAAGTAGCTAAGTCGTGCTAGTCTTATCCGAGATCACCAATGCCCATTCTTAGTATCTCTAGACTAGGAACATATTTCTGGCAATGGACACGTGGTGTCATTGAGCCCTCATGATCATGATCCCTATCACGTATCCTCAATATGACACTTGTTCTATTCCAAGGGCTTTATCTAGTTACTCATATTCAATATTTGAGACATGTAATATGAAACAAGATAAAGAATGCTTTTATTCATAAAATTTATAACACCTCATAAATTCAAATGTGAATTTATTTGATAAAATGTGGGCTAAAAGGGAAGGATTAGTGAAAATCCTGAAATTGGGGTCAAAATGAGTATCAAGGGCAAAATGGTAAATTGCCAAAAACGCAAACTGAGGCATGAAAAATGGAGTTAGGGATCTCAAATGATAAAAATAATGCCGGATATGGAATCAGGACGAAAAATTGAGTGAATAAGCAAGTTTTGAAAATCTTGATGAATAGTGATTTTCCCGGTGTAAAATACTGCGGTACGAGTGTACCGATAAATGTGAAATTTTTATCAATATTTTTAGAAAATAAAAATATGTCATGGACCAGAAAAATATGTAGATTAAGAATTTATGATCAGAATTAGTGTTGGGGTTAAAGTTAAATCGCGTGTGGGACCCGCGTGACCGAAGTCACTTAGCTTCCCACACTTTCCCCCACGCCCTCTCTCTCCTTTTCTTCTTCTCCTTCCCGTGGGTTTTCTTTCCTCATTCACAAACACACCATTCTCTTCCTCTTCCACCATTTGATCATTTCTCCACCAAATCCTTTGATTTTGGTGTTGAAATTTATTGTAAAGCACCTTCTAAAACCATTGGTGGTACTCCTAAGCCTTGAAACCGCCTCTTTGTGGAGATAATGGCCAAAGTAAGATTCGAATTTTGGAGAAGATTGATGTTCATGGAGTCATTTGGGCTTCCATTGCTTGGACAAGTCTTGGAGGTGTGTCTAGCATCGATTGTGAGTATATTTGTAGTATTTTTACGGTTGATTTTGTAGATCTAGAAATATGAACTCTAAGTCTTTAATCTTATATGTGTGATGTTAGAGAGCTCAAATGGAAAATGTGCATTAGATGATTATGTCTTAGAATGATGCGTTGGAGCTAGAAATGCAATAAAAATTATTGGTGAAAAATGCTCATAACTTAGGATTTTTGAATGATGCCTATGATTTGGGAAAAATGAATTATGTAAGAAATGGATTGATAAGTTGTTGCATGATGTGTTAATATGATTATATGATGAATGAGAGTGTTAAATTGAATTGAAAAAGCCTTGGGGCATACTTTGTGAAGAATCCGAATCATGAAGAAAAGTGAGGAAAAATGATGCAAAAATGATGTAGTTGAGGTTGAATGATTGAAAATGATGTTTAAATGGAGGATGGTATAGTGGGATATAGTGGAATGAGAAGAAAGAATGTGTGATGCATGATGTATTTGGTAAATTGATCTATAAAAGAGATTGAAGTAAAATGGTATGGAAAAATAGCCTTAGGCTTAAGTTGTTATGTTGGTTAGCATTATTGTGAAGATAATTGACTATATGTGATTGATGATGATCATGTTGTTGATCATATAGGTTGCCTCTCTTGGACGCTATGGGAGCGGAGTAAGCTTGGAGCTTACGTATGGAGCATTGGCTCGGTGTTGAGGTAACCTTTGGAACTGGGGTCCCTTGTGTGCTCCACCACACCTAGTGGAAGGTTGTGGTTGGATTTTGTGTCATTGGACATTGTGTGATTATGTGTTTCATGCTTTATTTCATGTTATGTGTGAAATTGTTTGGTCACTGGCCAGTTGACATGTGTTGGTTTGGACATCTGCTGGATAATTCCGCTGGGGATTCCAGTTGGGTTTTGCCGTGGGGTCGACTCTGGGAGCGACACCAGGATGATCCAAACGTGGGACTTCCGCTGGATAGGGCTCATGAGGAGTTCCAGTTGGGTTTTGCCATGGAATCTTCTCAACCATGGGAGAGGCGCCAGGAAGGTCTCGGGAGTTATAAGATGGAGTCCTTGAACGTAATCCAATTGTGGATGTTCTCGGTTTGTCTCCAGTGGTTTGTGATATTGTATGTCATGCATTTTACATAGATGTCATGTTGCACATTGAGTGAGCCATGGGGTGGAGAAGCCTCCAGGGCCCTTGGTTTACTGAGATATATTTGTATATCTCACCTCGTGTTTGGGGGCATCATTTCAGGTTAGGTTGAGCCTGGAGGAGTGGAGCATGAGGTGCATATTGGAGGCACAGTGTGTTGAGGATTTGATTGGGACACACCTTGCATATGTTTAACGCTTTGGATTTAGATCATGAACTTGTGCATGTTGAAAATGCCATGCCTTTGTATGTTCATGACTACATGTTAAGTCCTTTAAATTTGATGTATATGTATGCCTTTAGTATCTATTGTATATCTTGAGTGAGCATGGGACTTGTCCATTGCCACATTTCTTGTATTTGAGGCCTTGATACATGATGTTGTAAATGGCTCATTATTGTTGTAAAATGGCCATAAACTCAAGGATTATGTAATGGTGTATTCTTATATGAAAATGCATGATGGAAGGGCCTAGAGCCTACATTAGGGTATGTGTAAGTGTTGTGTGGATTATCAAGGTGTTAGGAATGGATTACATAACTCCTTTTGGACTTAAAAAGCTGTCTACTGTCATTTTTACTGCATAGTAATCGATTACCCAAGCATGGTAATCGATTACCATGCAACAGGGGACGAAATAAATGCTACTCTCTGCCTGGTAATCGATTACCAGAGGCTTGGTAATCGATTACCAAGTGGAGTAATCGATTACCCAACTTTGGTAATCGATTACCAGAGAACAGGGGATGAAAAATTGGCTACTGCCTCATTTTTAATTGGTGGTAATCGATTATCAGTCCCTGGTAATCGATTACCACAGTGTAAATTTTGAAAATTCAGGTTTTTCTAGACAAAAAGAAAGGGGCTTAACTTAGTGTGTAGAACTCCAAATGGTGCGCGGTTTGAAACCACGCGTAGCTAATATAAAGGATTATAACATGGTAAGATGTGAGAGTAAGATGATGAGTTTAAATGGGTTGAACAAAAAGAAAGATTAGTGATGTTAGTAAACTGAATGATTCCGCGAATTGCATTTACAATTATAGTGTTGTTTTAATTGATTACGGAAAAGGTTATTGTTATGAAAAGGAATATGATAAAAGAAAAAAAGGTTATTGTTAACCCAATTACTGTGATTGTAACTGCGCTTAATATCATAATCGTTGTTAACACACCGGTCCGGTAACGGGGTGTTACAAAATTTATTCATAACAATAAAGAAGTACATAGGTTCATATGACTCTCAGATTGTCTCTAGGACACCCATGTACTAATAAGACTTAGGGTGTTGAGAGGAAAAGGAAGAAGGGTTAGGGTGTTGAGAGATAAGGGATAGCAGCTGATATGCGATGAGCATATGAGGAATTCTAAGACAAAAAGAGGAAAAATATGACTCAATCTGATGCAATAAAGACGAAATAACTGTTGAAATTGTCAAATATCCGAATATAAGGTGTTATACTGATTTTGTGTTGATTTCACAGGAAAAATGCACAAATTGAAGATAAAAAGGGCAAAGCAAAACTAAAAGCCCATGCTACAAGCGTGGGAATGGAGCTTGCAGCGTGAAAAACACAAATTGGACAGAAACCCCTGTGCTGAGAGCGTGAGAATGGCGCTTGCAGCGCGGGGGAAGCAAAAATGGCAGAGACTCCCACGCCCACAGCGCGGGAACCACGCTGCCAGCGTGGGAGGCGCGAACAATTGGAATTTAAAATTTGAAGAATTAGGTCAAAGTCCCTTATAAATAAGAGACTCAACCTTGAGGAAAAAAAAAAGAACACAAAAACCCTGGAGGCAGATCCGGCTTGGAAGATAGGAATTCGTTCTTCGTGTTCGTTGTTCCACTACTGGAAAATTCGCGAATAGCAAGGGAAAAATTCCCTCGCAAAACAGCAAAATTCCCTTGCAAAAGCTGTCTGCGACGGAATTTGCGAGGGAAAACGGTCCCTCACTACAACCCTCGTCGCAAATGAATTTGCAAGGGAAATTTGTCATATGACAATTCCCTCGCAAATTGCTACGGAAAAGTTTATGTTGAATCTCAGATCAGCGATCATGATGTTGATTGGCTAGATCTATTTACTGTAGTCAGGGTCATGATCCCTTTGTGAACATCTGATATGAAGGATTGAATCACTCTGTGTGTTGATTTTAATATACTTTATCTTTATCTTGTGCGTATTGTTATTATTTCTGTTAGATCTGATCAACCTAATAGGGGATGATATTTTGGGAATTAGGGCTTGCAATAGGAATATTGGGGTTCTGATTCTGAAAGGAGATAAAGATGACGATTTATGCATGTTCTAGGGATAGACTTGTATAAATCGCAGTCGTTGGATTTATCTGCGTAATGCTTAATTTCATGTAGAATTACTAAGGGATTAGGGTTCCAATTGAATTAAAGGGTTAGATCACCAAGGGATTGGGATCTAACTAATTATTTTTAAGATGATAATTTGTCTGAGTTATTAATTTCAATGAATATTGTGAATCAATCCAGAGTAAAAAGTAGGATCATTTGGTGAATGTACCCTGGCTGCAGTGTTTTCTCATATTTTTTTACAAAAACACTCATTTTTGTTCCTATTTTAGTCCTTTTTAACAAAAATATAAAAATAAGTCTTTTACTTTTCTTGTCATTTAATTTAAGTTGTAATTATTTGTTAAAACAACAATTGATTCATCTAACTTAAGAGGACTGGTTATCGTAGTAATTGTTTTACAATCCCTGTGGAGACGATCTATACTTACTATTTTATTACTTGTGCTATCGGTATACTTGCCGAATGGCCAACAACAGCTATTGATATTGTTGTAGTCTGAAAGTTGGGGAAAGAGAGTGTGAATCAGAGATATGTAAAATGGCAATGTCTGATTGAGGGGTAGGACCGGGCCGAGTGGGTTTGGGCTTATATCCTGGTGGGTAACCATGCAACTTAAAGCATTTATCGTTTGTGTGGCCTATGGTATTGCAGTGAGTACAGAAGGAGCACTGACGATGTAGAGGCGCACCAGTAGCAGCGGCAACAAACGACGCTGGAACGACGGGTTTCATCAAAGAAGCATTTGGAACCACCGAGACAGAGGTAGTAATCTCTCATTGACACCCCTCTCGTAACACTAAAGAAAAAACTTTGGACAAGGATGGAAGAAGGTCCATAAGAAGGATTTGAGCTCGGATCGAAGAGTATGAGTCATTTAATTGCATGGAAAATTGCATAGCATGGTCCACAAGTGCAAGGATAAGAAAGTGAGTAATTGAGGAGCTCATCCCATAGTGTTTCCAAACGGGTGCTGTAGCCATTGAATTGTAGCGATTCCAGGAGGTGAGCAAGAGATGGTCCTGAGAAGGATGAAGAAGAGTGTCATCAATAAAAGAGGATTTGTTTTTCGCTGTCAAAGCAATCAGCATAGCATGAGACCAAGAATTAAAATTCGAACCAGTGAGGGAATAGGTGACTAAAATTAGTCCGGGATGGTCACCGTTACCAAGATAGTATGGCCTACCGAAATCATCAACGAAATGTGAAGATATGGAAGCAGCAACACCGCCTGGGTTATTATTGGTGGAATTGTTATTGTTAGCATTGCCACGAGCCATGGAAATGGGCAAGGGTCAATGATCAAAAAAGGCTGACTTATACCATTTTATATGTAGAAAACTAAAGTGCAGAAAACGCAAACAGAGGAAAGAAATCTGATCATATTTCATTGATTGTACATTAACTGTGAATTACGTAAGTGAGGAAAAACAGAAAAGTATAAACCAGGAAAAATAGAAATAACAACTAACCGAAAAGAATACAAAAGAATTATGTATATCTTTAATAATTTATAAATTAACATACAATAATCATTCAAAATCTCTCAAATAATAATTTCACAAGATATTGACTCTTAAATTTTGTAGTTTTTTTTTTATACACTAGTCTAGAAACACTTGAGTATATGCAAAGTGATGTGCACCTATCCCACCCATGATTTAAGATCTAACCCATAAATGGCCCAAGAAGCCTAACAACCAAGATTTAAAGGTTAAGGAAATGTGTCTATCCTGCGTTGATGTCATCTCGCAGGTATACAACTATACTATCAGCAGCTCAGAACTCTACAATCACTCTAATAACTAATAGTTAAGAGGTAGTCACCTGATTCCAGCTACACCTAGAAGATATAGTCCATAAATAGGCATTTCACACACAAGATAACCCGTAGAAACCGCTTCTTCCCATCAACGAGATTAAATGTCATCATGCTAAAGCAGCATAAGCAGGACAACCAATTACTATATATAACAGAGCCTTGAAGCCCTGATATGATAATCTAATCCATCTTTACTAAAATTTATTTATCACATATTGACTTGAGCGACAAGGTACATTACAAGTACCCTCCGCATTTGTCCAAGCTAAATAATACCATTTGGCACGAGATTCTCTATCCTTCTCTCAATTACATCCACTCCAATAGAGACCCAGTTGGATATTTGACTAGGCCAAATTGCGTGTGATTTACCCCAGTATCTGCGTGTGATTTATGCCAGTATCTATTCAACTAATAAAAAAGTTATAGTTATAGGCATACCATGAAATATGTTATATATAAACCGTTAAAAAGAATTTACAATGAAATTCAATTTATAAAATCAAAGAATTGACAAAATTCACTACTAGAAAAAAAGCTTATTTGCAACGAAAAATTTCATTGCAAATAAACGATCAAATTTCATCGCTAATAAATTTGCAATGAAGGAATTTACGACGTTCCATAAAATTTCATCACTAATAATGCTTCAACAACCTGGGTGCAGCACCATGTATCGATTGATACGAATCATAACAATCTTGAAATATCATAATCAATCCTTGTCGTTTTGTAGGGTTAATCAAGAAGTCCAGGGTTTAAGAGCATGTTCCTTGTGTGTCCTCTTGTTGCATTGCGTGGGCCAGATGCTTGATCGATGAAGTTTCCTATGTTGTCCGTACACTTTTGTTGTCTTTGAGTTCTTTGATTAGTCTGTTTTAAATTTGTTTAGAGTTGATTTCCTTTATCTTTTTTATTTAATTAATTAAAATTAACTAACTTATACTTATTTTCAGAAAAATCACATAACTTTGATTCTCGTTGGGATAAGTAAGAGAACGGTATTTATAATTAAACCCCAAATTAGAAAATCCCATTTATAATCGAATAGAGATGCATGCAACCCTGATATATATCTCTACGCAAAAGAGATGGTACATTTTTAATCTGGAAATTATACTTAATTAGTTACAGAAAATCTGAGCTTATTAACCTGAAAAAACTTTGATCCGCGTGTCTTTCTTTTTTTTTTTTTGGTTGAAGAAACTATATATTGATGAATTGATTGTCATGAAATCATAATGCTCATTTAAACAATAAGTATTTACTTCTTTCAGGTATGCATCTTGACTATACGATTGTAAAAATATTGAAGTATATTTGAGCAAATTAATAAAACTTTACAAAATGATGTTTTATACAATATTTTGCCTTTCACATTCCTTTATTTTTTTCCCTTTAAAATACAAATATTATCGAACTAATTTTGGCTCATCCTTAACCATACACGACAGTTTCTTTCTTTTACTTTTTTCGATTTCTTTCTTTGGCGTGCCCCAACTCGTATAAAAAGACATTAGTAAAATTGTCGGAAATGATCAGAGAGGGTATCATGGGGTTTGAAATTTTTTTCTTATGCATATTGAATGTACGCTACACAATTTTGAGACACTGCGATGCCTAGGCATCTAGTTTTTGAATTTTGATAAAAAGCCATGCTATGTAGAGATATATCTTATTGACTTCTTATTGTTTAATACCAATGCCTTGTTCGCATTAATTCATCAAACTACGTCTTAGTCTTAGCTAGCACAAAAGCAAATGGCGGACAAATCCCAGATGCTCCAGATCAGCCAAAATGAGAACCACTAAAGAGGGAATTATTTTAGCGTAAAGTGTGTGTCATTTTAAAGGATGTAAAGTTGTGTCATTTTAAGAGAGAAAAAGAGATAGATAAAGGAGGAGAAAGATTTGACAAAAAAATAAAATAAAGGTGTGGGTCCCACCTATTCGTGAGAGTGAAAGGATATAAGTTGTGTCATTTAAATGGATAAACATTTTTCTCATTATTTTATCATCACAAGACGTGATAGAAAAGCTTTGTGCTGAACTGCTGATTTATAATATTATACTCAATACAATGGGTGATTATACTAATTAATTAGCCTGAAAACTGTATGATAAATATAAGCCAAAAACCACGCAAAAGTATAACTTTTTCGGGGTTTTCATTTGGTTTGTTTAATTAGCTATGGCCCCCGGCCGCTTCCATATATTAGTTGGTGAATTATGGTATCCTCCAAATGTATATTGGACACTTCGCATAAAAATTATATACCTTAAAAAAATGTCTAAAAAATAATGGTAAAACTACCACTTTAATCTTATTACCCTTACTGTCAAGTATACACCGTTAGATCATATTCGAGTCAACGGCGTCCAAGTTAAAACATCGGTGTTCTAGAAATAATTTAATGAGTTAGATGATATTATGTAATATGACTTTTTATTAATAATATTAGAGCATGAGGCAGGTTATATTTATAAATTTTTTTCTTTACAAACTACACTAAGTACGACCGGTCATACTTTAATCATGCAGTGTATGACCGGTTGTACTTAGTGTAATTTGCAAAAAAAAAAATTTGTAAACGGATCATATCCCTTAAAGCATTACTTTATTTATTTCATATTGTTGAGAATTCAAGCGTAACTGATAAAAAATCTCACATCAAAAAGAAATAAGCTAAGTATGGTACATATAAATGAAAGGACCAACAAACCTAATATCTTAAGATTTTATTTGAGATGTGATGTCAAATCCTCTTGTGATGAGTTTGTCGCTTAGCCTCATTTGATACATTAGATGATAGTTTTTCGTAGTTGTATAAAAACTTGTTATGCATATTTTATTAGCTATTGTATAAAAAGAAAAAATTTATACGTAATTTTGCATTTAATTACTCTGATTATTAAAATAATTTTAAAATGGGGTGTTATAGTGCATGTATTGTGCCCACTGGCAGTCCCACTTGCGGGCAAATGCCCGCAAGTGCGGACATAAAGTTCTTAATTTCAGTTTTTATTTTTATTTTTTATTTTTTTTTGGTTGCAGGTTCTTGTTTGTCTCTTGGTTCAATATATATATTAGGAATAAATAAAGTTCCTAACAAAAAATATGGTCCCCATTTTAGTCTATTACAAAAAAAAAAAAGTCTCGAGGTCCCTAAAAAATTTAAAGTGGATCAATTTAGTTTAAATCGTGGTCCCTTATAAATTCAAAAAAGACCTACATTAATCACTTAAAAAGACCAAAATGGATCCACTTTGAATTTCATAGGGACCAGGTGACTAGTTTTTTTAATAATGGACTAAAGTGGGGACCAAATTTTTTGTTAGGGACCAAAAAATGTATTTATTTTTATATTAGTTAGCAACGTAGCAACGCAAATTGATTAGAGAGAAAACTTATTCTTCCTCCCTTGTCACGTACACATTCTCATGCTCTCTTCATCCTTTGTTTCCTTTTTCATTTTTATAAAAAGAGAGGATTGGCTGCAGGTCTGACATTCTCAAATAAGTTAATATCTAGAGACGAGGCCTTCATTGTGATTTTGCTTGCCTTCTGTACAGGTAATGTTGACTTTTTTATTCACCGCTATAAAATAGAATGATGATGTATGGATATAATGGAGTATATTCTCATTTTTGTTTTGGAGAATTAGTAAGATTTTGGGGGGCAAATAATTGGTCAAACTAGTACCTGCAGCTTTTTATGGAAGCAACTAGATTATAAACGGGTTCAAGTATTGATTTAAACTTTCTTTACAAAAATAAAAATAAAAATTCGGGAGCAACAACCCCGCCACTAAATGTGCGGACATAAACAAATTTTCATGGGTCCGCCACTGATTGTGCATATATATATTGGTAGACTGTGTCGTGCATATATTAATATGGAAAGAACCATGGGTTTTTGCAAATGTTGTGTAAATAATTTGTAAATATTTTAGTTTACTTTTTTCTAGTATAATTCCTTCTATAGTTTCCTAATTCCTTCAATAGTTAAGATGAAAAGTAAGACTTATAAATCTTACTCTGGAGTCAAAATATCCCTTTCCATACATATATGGTTAATCTTTGTAACACCCTATTCTAGAACCAGTTTGTTAACATCAGAATGGTATTAAACGCAACTTATTAATCAAATAAATGAGGAAGTTAATCATCTCAATTCATAATTATTCTTATGTAAAGACATGGATAAACTTTTTCCATTCTATATTAACTTATAATAGTTACTTGCATGTCACATTAATTTCATTCTACGTTACTTGTTCTTCCATTTATCTTATCTACAACTTACTTTCGTGCTTAATTACACATTACTTGAATTATGAACTCTCGGAGAACACTCTCCAAAATCTCGTGTCAACAATTAGACACATTAGGACTCCAATCCCATCTAAATTATATATTTTAGATACTATAATTTTTCTTAACATTTATTAAGGCACCACACTCCGTAGAGATGGATTTCGGTCTTCCATACTCGAATTTCATAAGGTCTACAAGCATTTCTTTTAAACATTTATTTTTGCTTCTGTTCGCCTAGAATATCCGGATATATGTCGTGGACATATCCGGCTATGCCATATCTGGATATTAGATCACCAATATCCGGATATTCCATGACAGTGGCGAAACGGAGTATCTTCCTCCTGGATGAGGGTTTATAATCCAACCCCTTGCCCCATATCGCTTCCTCTTGAACTTAGTTGTCTTTACCTAGAATATAAATCAAGTGTTGACCATATATGTGGTTTAATTAAGTTATCTTGTACCTTTCTTGGCACCTAAATCATCATATGTAATGGGATTTGTTTAAGTGATACATGCATACATCTTGACACCTAGCAATCCTTTATTTAGGTCATCTCACGTACAATTCATATTACAAAATAATGATCAACATGATTATTACATATTGTTACATCCTATGACCAACTTCAATTAGTCAACAATATAACTTATACATGTTCTCCAATCAAAATAACATGTTTGATCAAGAAGGCATAGACAACCCCTATCCTCTTCACAAATACAAACATAATACAACATGTCAAATGGTACTAATGCCTCATAGGAATATATAAATAAAATATCATAGCAATGCATGTCTCAAGTCATGTTATAAACTCAGTGACGACCTCTCGCCACTAGATGCATCAAAATCAACAATCTCAGTACCTGAAAATGTTCCCTACACGGGGTGAGATTTTGACAAATCTCAGTAAGACAAGTAATCTTCAAGGATTCCTCCACCCCAAGCTCACTTACAGGTATAATAAGTTCGAAAAAATACTAAAATGCATAATGTTGGATATATAATACATGGCATGTGATCAGATCAATACACTATCTACTAGCCAGAGACAAGTATGATTTACACACATCTGCTACATACTAAAAACATGAGGGATGCCGCCCCATGCCCTACACCCAGGGATGCCGCCTGTACATGTAGGTAACTAACACATCCACATATATATATGAACACATTATGCCTCAAATCATTTTCAAATGTCTCAATATAAACAGTGCATAAAATCATTTATAAAAACATACCATGCACATAAACCAATCTCCCATGGAGTTTGGCGGAACAAACAACAGATCAATCTGAGGAGCAGAAGCTTACCTTATCTGCAACATGTTCCAATGAACTCTCACAATCCAAATGACCACAATCACAGGCCCTCACAAAATCATAACATATTTCAAGATATAAAGGCAATTAATAAATATACTTGTTTACGACATTCTTTTATATATTGTCTTTTACGTAGTCATTCTTTTCATAGTGACACTAACTCAAGGTGGGAGGAACTAAGTCCACTCCCTAAGGTTCCTTAACCTTAGAACATCACTTACAAGTATAATAGAGTCTATAATTCATTTCCTTGAAGAACATTCCAAAGAAACTAACTCTATTTATGAATACGACAACAAACTTCGCTGACTATTTTTAAAACCGCAGTTTCAACTCTTTACCAAAAATTCTAACATTTTAATATGTTAAATTAGACATCCTAAGCTTTCCAATGAAATATTTTATGTCTCATTGGAGTTGTATAACTCTGGTTATATTTTTCGCAAAGCAGTTGCTGCAAATTGAATCTCCAGCAACCAAGACGCGACTTCAGACTGACACTGCAATCAAACCACTTTCCAATGGCTACGAAAGTTTACAGTATTGAAGCCTTATGTGTTAGCTTCACATAGGTTCAAGCAACACTTAATTTTTACTAAAACAGGTTCGCTGCAGTTGCACATATCTGGATATTCATATCGAAAAATTTTCATATCCGGATATTTGTCACAGTACAACAATTTCTCATCCAAAAACTCCTTTTTCTTGATTTAATCAATCAATGTTCACTTTTAACAATTTACAGAAGTCCCAACAACCATTTTCAAGCGTATTCTTACTAGTGTTCACATAGGTTATCATGTTTTCTCATTTTACATGTTCAAGACTCAATCTTTTTCATAAAAACTCAAGAGGAAAGGTTGAGACATATACCTAAGTCTTCAAAATTATAAAAAGGAAGAATCTTCATGGTCTACAACCCACTTCCCACTGCTGCTAAGGTAAGAGCACGAAAATGACTTGTTGAAAAAGGGTTCTTTCACTGCAAAAAGAGCTCTTGATGATCCAATGTGTGTGTAAGTGGCTCAAACCAACAAAACAAGGGGAGGAAGCCCTCACCCTCACCAAAACAGAATCCATGACATTCTAAGAAGAGGTTTTTCTCCTTCAAGATGGTGGCTTTGGGATGTTTATGTGGAGAAGAAAGGTGAAGTCTTGCTTGGTTTCTCATAGAGGAAGAGTGGTTTCTTGGAGAGGAAGAGAAGAGCCACTCATCAGCCATGCACACTAAAGGGAAGCATGTGTTAGAATCACTCTAGGGTTTTGTGCCATTAACTATATAAAGATGCACACACTTAAACTAACAATATTAGTTTAATTAGTTCTGCTCTTTGTTTACTCTAAAATTTTATATTCGTAACCTAGACATTTTTTTAGGAATTATCATATTTTTACATTAATTTTTCGAGACACTTTGCCGATGCGCATTTTTCACTACGAAATAGCCGGTATTATAGTTCTAACATCACTGCTCATTATTTTTACCCCAAACTTGATATCATTAACCTAGATATTTTTCTAGGAATATTCATATATTTATTTCTATTTTTTGAGTTACTTTATCGGTATCCATTTATACTGTGAAATAGACTACATTTTACACTTTTTCTCGAAAAGTGATTTAATTTAAATATTATATATTCGCTCTAATTATCCTCTTTTTTTCTTTTTATTTTTTGATAAACATAGTAATTACCCTCTTTGAATTGTGGAATAATTTTCTAAAATCATAATTTATTATTAAAATCCCAATTTAACGATGCAAGTTCTTACAATCTTCAGCGCCTTGAATATTTTTAGATTAATTTATTATTTATCTATATGTAATGATTTTTTTATTAAGACTTCTCAATCAACTCGTTATTAATTGAGATATGAAAAGAAAAAAGTGAAGTTCGAAATGAATTTTTTAAGGAAAGTAGGAGTGTGCATTGATGGGTTTGGTTTGGTTTTTATATTGAACCTAACCAAACCAATTTTAATGGTTTGGTTCTTCAAATTATGTCATTTAAATTTTTTTCAAATCAACTTTTATTTCTTGAGTCAGTTTAGAACTGGTTCTGAAATCAGTTTCGATTTAAAACTGATTTCCTACCACTTTTAAAATTGGTTTTAATTTGAAACTAGTTTGGAACTTGTTTTGAAATTGAATCAGAATTGGTTTGTCTCCAAATTGGTTTAGAACTTAATTCGAACCTGTTCTGGATGGCCCAGCAACTCTTGTTCTGGGCGGCCCAATAGCTCAGGCCAAAAAATCCCCAGCCCAACCTAAACTCCTTGCCTACGTCAGCCCTACCGATAGTTGACCTACCCAATCCCCGACGTGGCACCGCTCCTCAGGAGAATCAGCAAAATGTCCCACCTTGGGACCCCAACCCCCAAAAGGCAGTCGCCCCAGGTACCATAAGGGGGATATGCCCTTTGTCATACGCTGACACCGCCAACCGCAGGGAATGCAGCGCTACTATCATAGCAGCGTCTGTCACGCCCCAAAGCATGGACCCACATAAGCAGATCCCAAGGCCTTTCCCACTCACTGAAGGCTCGTATGACCTTCTCCTATAAATAACCCACTTTGGGGCACATTGAAGGTATCTTATGTATCGTTATTTAGCCCATTCATTTGAGTTCCCTGTTCATTCACTAACCCTATATTGATTACTTACTTGCTTTACACTTGGAACAGTACCTCTTAGCCTAGTCTCTACCTGTGTTAAAGGTATCACCCATACAGTAACCTTCTCCCCCAAAGGAAACATAGCAGGCTTATAGATCCCAACGGTACATTGGTGCCGTATGTGGGAAACTATAAACTTCTATTCCCATTCTTGTACCAGCTGAACAAGGATTTTCCTTTTTTCGACAACTAAACATGGCTATTACTACGCGAAGAGCAGAGCAAACAAGAGCTGGGACCCCAGAAGGTCACGTTCAAACAGTTCGTTCCAACTACCCGCCGTCCATGCACTCGGCCCCCGCCGATCAGGCTGCCGGCGGAGTCCTCCCCCCGATGCTACACTCAGTTGACCCCTAGTTACCTGCAGCAGGCGCTTGAACAACATGGGAGAATCACTGCGTTGTTATACGTGAGGCCTAAGGAGAAAATCTAATCCCTAAGCAACCCTCACCACCAGGCGTCCGTTTTGGAATGCCACTACACGCTGCTGGCCCACAAGCCATTTTACCAGTTTACCAGACACGACCTGCCCGGAGCCAAACATTATCCTTGTTTAATGATTATCATATTCCTGGGTAACCCCATATCCTCCCAGACCCTACGGTCAGAACATACTCACTCCTTTCCCAACTGGTCATCCGTTCCATGCTTACGCGATACCGCCTCATAATCCTGTCGCCCCATAGCCCCAAGGATCACTTATGAACCCAGTTCAGCCACAATATGTCGCCCACCAAGGCCCCACCATCTCCTACTCTATTGAAGCCCCAGTTGCACCTTGCCATTCCCATGGTCAACATGCACACAACCCAGACCTACGGGTAACACATGCTACAACTTCGGGACGCGACAAACCGTTGACTGACGTCCTACACCTAACCCCTATACCTCTGGATTTTAAAGGCCCATCCAACATCACCACGTATGTTGGAGACATTGACCCCTATGAATGGATCCAAAAGTTCGCAGCGGCGATGACTCTTCGTGGGGAATCTGACCTCCTCATGTGCCGAACGTTCCCAACGCTCCTCGACGAGAGAGCTTTGACATGGTACACCACCTTACCAATTGGTAGCATTTTTGTAATAGTACTCTAAGGGATGGTTCTCACTCCCAGCAACGCCCAATTACGGTATGGTTCTCACCCTCGCGCCACTGTTGGACTGGGACGGTTCTCACCCCCAGCCAACGCCCAATTCAGGGATGGTTCTCACCCCCACCACAATTGGACTGGGACGGTTCTCACCCCCAGCCAACGCCCAATTTTGGGATGGTTCTCAACCCCGCCACAGTTGGACTGGGACGGTTCTCACCCCCAGCCAACGCCCAATTCAGGGATGGTTCTCACCGGCACTACAATTGGAATGGGACGGTTCTCACCGCCAGCCAACGCCCAATTTCAGGATGGTTCTCACCCTCACCGCATTTGGACTGGGACGGTTCTCACCCCCAGCCAACGCCCAATTTCGGGATGGTTCTCACCCCCAGCCAACGCCCGATTTTGAGATGGTTCTCACCCCACCACAATTGGACTGGGACGGTTCTCGCCCCCAGCCAACGCCCAATTTCGAGATGGTTCACACCCCCGCCACAGTTGGACTGGGACGGTTCTCACCCCCAGCCAACGCCCAATTTCAGGATGGTTCTCACCCCCGCCGCAGTTGGACTGGGACGGTTCTCACCCCCAGCCAACGCCCAATTTCGGGATGGTTCTCACCCCCGCCACAATTGGACTGGGACGGTTCTCACCCCCAGCCAACGCCCAATTTCAGGATGGTTTTCACCCCGCCGCAGTTGGACTGGGACGGTCCCCACCCCTAACCAATGCCTAATTTCGGGATGGTTCACGCCCCCGCCACGCCATGACAGTGGATGCAATTAATAAAAATGAAGCATAAGCAGCAATGGAAAATTCATTGATAAGTGTAGGATTACAAATTACAGCTGGCATTACAACCAAGACAAAGGCGAGAGCTAAAAGTCTGTAGTTCAAACATTACAAAAGCTAAATTTAAACTAGCAACTTAAACTTGGCAATCCCCCTTGGGACCTCTTCCTCGGCAGTAAGCGTAGTCTGTTCGGCTACGCCCAAGGCAACGGTGCTAGCCGATTCTACCCCCTCCACGTCGGCAGCCTCAACCTTAAAGGCTCCGCCAGTCAACGGTCCTGGCCCATTCACCATCTCCCCCCAGCATGGTCATTCACAGTCTCATCCTGAGTTGGTCGAGCATCCTTGGTCGTGTTGCCAGGAGGGATAACCTCGTTCGAAACTTCATCCTCATCAGTGTCAGAGCCCCCTTCAATCAACTCCACCCCACCGCCTGGAAGTCGTTCGATGATCTTATTTCCCTCCACCTCATAGTCGGGGCTAAAGCCGTTAACATCGAGCTCAGGATATCGCACGCAGACTTGACAAATGGTATTATTAAACGAGTCATACATGAGGTTGGCCAAAGCTTCCTCCAACTCTTCCACCCGCCCGGTTGATTTCTTCAGATCATCATGAGTGGCGTGAAGGTTCCCATGAACGATGGTCAAATCAGTAGACAACTTGTCATTTTCTGATTGAAGGACCTCTTTGTCCTTCTTCGCCTCCGCCAGCTGTTTGGATAAATCAGCCTTCTCTGACGTTAGGCATTTGACCTCTCTGTCCGCTTTCTTTAACCGCGCAGACACAGTTTTGTTGACAGCCTTCTGATCTTTGACCTCCTTCCCTAGTCGGCCAACCTCAGCGGTCAGATCCTCCGCCCGGCGAACCATATCTTCCAGGAGATCGTCTTGAGCAGAGCGTTGATTATCTGCCTAAAGAACAACCTCCTACATGGCCAAGATTCGACCAATAATAACTTGTGTGCAATCCAGAATCTCTTGGCGATTGATCCGCCCCGACACCACCAGCTTGGGCCGTCCAGCGTTAGGAAAGTGGGCATTAAGGTCCCTTTCCGACAGCTTGAGATCCCTTGAAACAGAAACCTCAGGAAGGGGAAGAGCCTGCTACATGCCCGGCGGTACCCCCCCATCGCCAAAGTCATCAAACCCACTTGGCGTCTGGAAGTCGCCAGCTGACTCCAGGAGTGGCACCTCAGAACCCCCGGGTAAGACCGAGTTTCCATCGCCAGCTTTCGACCCTGAACCTTGACTAGGAGTCGCAGACCCAAACGTCGATGAACCACCTACAACATGGCTAGACTCCTTTATAATAGGAGCAGTCGCCCTCCTCGCCAACTCGCCGGTAGGAATGTCAGCCACGGAACAACTTTCTTCCGCAGCTGCTGGATTTCTTTCCCTTTACCCTAATCCAAATCTTCCCTCTTCGCGGCAGGGTTTGACAGAACAACAGGCTCAACGCCCTTAGCAGCTTTTCATTTGGCAGCCACCTCACGAGCGATCTTCAATGAATCCATCGGTAAGCTGTCAACTGCAAGACAATGAAGACAATATTAGTAAGGCAATGTATACATACAAGAAGAGGATTTAAAAAGCAAACCACTGCCGCACCTCCATAACACAACACCCTCTTCGTAGGCCATCGGTCAAGCCCCTCATTTACCTCCACAAACTATTCCATCACCGACACCTCCTCGCTGGTCAAAGCTTCAAATTCAAACGAATAGTAACTAGCGGAAACCTCGTAATGGTCCCTAGTCCAATATAACTCAAACCGACTTCTTCCACTCGTCCGGTCAACAAAGAAAGGCAATTCCCCCTCGCCAAGTACTGGTTCTACCCAGAAAAAAGTCTCCCTCTAAATCTTATATGAATTGGCATATTGAGCAAATATCGACCCCACTTCGGTGGCCGCTTTCAACCTAGCTAGGCTTCTTCAGAGAAGGCGACACTTGGAAACAATAGAAGAATAGTCGCACAGAGCACGCCCACCCAAAGTACCGGGATATCTTTTTGTAGACGCGAACAAACGCCCAACCATTAGGGTGCAGCTGTGAGGGCGCGATCCGTAGATGAGATAACACCCAATCTCGAACTTTGATAGAGGGAACCTCACTCTTTGATCCGTGAAATAAATTTTGTATACCATGAACCGCCATCGTGAGATCGCTGGACGAAGAGGTTTGTGACAAACTCGATCATCACCTTCGACCGCAACTCCTCGCCACTTTATCTCTTCCTCAGCATTTTCAGCCAGATCAAAATTTGCTTCAGTTTGGTAGGCGTGGTTTAAGACATTTCTGTCAACATAACATGAAGAGGTGGACGCCACCCTTGGGTCTACCCAATCCCTAGCCAACAAGCGTTCGTCCATCTGAGCAACCGCTTTAAGCCAAGAGAGACTTCAAATCCTACCTGGGAGCGACAAACACATAGTCATTCGCCTAACAATCAACTGACGCCCAGAATGTCAACAAAGAAGTAACTCCGAACCTCCACATCAGCCTTCCACCACTCCAGCAACCGCCAACATCACCTCACCACCAACTCAAAGTAAAATAACTCAACACACCAAAAAACTTACCATTAGAGTCAGAGGTTTCTGAAGAAGTCGAAGTGTAAAAATCTGAGTAACTTAAAGGAGAAGGCCACCAAGCAGGCGGTATCTTATAAAGCCCCAAGTCTTCATAAATGGCATCCCATACGCCATACCTGACCAGGCGCCCATCCTCCGGTGGTATCTACCCAATCGGTTGTCTGTGGATTCGTCATATTTCCGGCGATGGAAGGACTGAGGAAGGTCGGGAATACGACTACGTGGCGTGCGCAAGGCGACAAAAGAGCCAACAGCCGGGTGGGTTATTCCTAAAGAACGAGGCCTGTAATAGTACTTTAAAGGACGGTTCTGCGTCATGCGGTTAATTGAGGATAAAGGCCGAATAAGTTGCCCTGCCCCAAGATCGGATCTTCAGGAAACACGCCGGCGAGAACCAACCCGTCGTTCATTAGAAACTCTGGAAGACCTAGGATGACTCCTCTGATAAGGGCGTCTCCGAACCCCTTCGCCAGTTTCACTCGACCGTCGCCTCCTAGACCCAGCAGGCTGACGTGTGCCAGACCTAGAAGTGTACACACCTTGCGCCACCTGGCCACCACCATGAAGATGAGAGCCAGATGCCTCACCCAAATAAGGAAGCACGGTGTAAGAACCCGCACTGCTAATTAAGGAGATTAATTAAATAAATGTGATAATTAGGAAATAATTCCATAATTGTCCCTAATAATTATTATGAGGATCTAATAATTATATTAAGTGAGTAATAATGTTGAAAGTCGCTTTTCGGGCGAAAAGCGCAGATGCCGGTTCTGCTACCCGGTATAAATGCGTACCGGTGAAGTATCCCGAAAAATTATAATAAGTGCATGATAATTACTAGAATAATATGTAGGACTTGTAAAACAAGTTTCAAGTCGAAATAATGAGAACTGATGTTAGAACTGATACTGGCTATGGAAAAGCGCGTACCGGAAAGGTGCTCCGAAAAATAAAATAAAAATATGATAATTCTTGTAAAATTGAGTAGGTTAAGATTCCAAAGTTTGAGATTAAAATGTTTTGCGTAGCTATAATGCTAATATTGTGCGTTAATTATTTTAGTTGCCCATATAAGTCCTTAGCACATATTTCTAGGTCAGAAATCTCTACATGTACGTGCCTCCTTGTTGAACCTTGAGCCTCCCTTGCTTCCACCTTCTTCCTTACTTGAGAAATCGCTATTTTGATCACCTTTCTCCATAGTTCTTCACTAAATGTCTTGGTATGAGTGAGCTTTGGACTTGTGAGTGTGAAAGGAGTACTTTTCTGAGTTGAGTGGGCTGTCTTGGTGGGTTTTTGTTGCTGTTTTAGTGGTGGTTTGGTGAGAGCATTTGGTGGTGATCTTCTGAGCTTCAAAGAGTAATCTTTGGGTGCAAAGAACTCATCTTTGTATGACATTTTCGTGCTCTTTGGTAGGCTGAACTGTAAAGGCAATGTGGTGAGCTCCAAGAGCCTTGCTTGCTGAGTTTTAAGCTTCGGTAAGTGTTACCACCCTTGTTCTTGAGTTCTTATGAGTTTTTTTCGCTTAAAGGTTGTGTCTTGCCATGTTTAAAAAGCTAAAAAGTAACCAACGGGTATGTGGACCTAAAACAGATTTAAGATGCATGCTTTCACGTTTTTAATCAGTAAATGTTGGACCTTTGGTTGATATCTTCGCGAAAATGCAGAACTGCATTCTGTCGCGAAATACCCGGATATGATATCCAGATATTGATATCCGGATATGGGGTCTCTGATATCCGGATATTGATATCCGGATATGCTCCCGACATATATCCGGATATTCTGGGATTTCGATGAACAGTAAGGTACTGTTCACACAGAACTGATCTATGGTTTGTGGACCCTAGTTTGATGAAGTGGTACTGCTGAAATTATTTATCTAAGTCAGAACCTAAGGGGTTAAGGGCTAATGGCTTGTGGGAAGCCTTAAGACATAAACCGTAAAAGGAAAAACGTAGTCTTTATGTTTATGCTTATGAGCAATGTTGTTGATATAATTATTGGTCCAAACAGATTGTGATTGTACTATTTGTGGATGTTGAGTTGTGTGGACTCTTGGCTTGGATTGATTGCTTGCAAGGTAAGCTTTAGTGTCTTCGGTTTAGCCATGTTGTGGTTCCACCAGGTCCCATGGGGATATGGTTATATGCATGTTGTGTTACATGCTTTTGATGTTTTGGAAATGTTGTTGAGCTTTTATATGCAATGTGCTTTTATGATATGCATGTGGGTTCACCTATACGGTAAGCCTGAGTATGTGATGCATACAACATGGTGAGGCTGTGGGTGAGGTGCAAGCGATGTTCCTTGTACTATTATGTGGGTAATAGACGTATTCTTGCATTTTATCTGGCTAGTAGAATAGTGATAACGCACATGTCATGAATATGTGTTGCACTGCATACTTTTGGAACTTATATTGGAAATTACTGTTTTTGGAACTTATATTGCACATGTAAGTGAGCTTGGGATGGAAAATCCTTGAGGACCCCTTGTCTTAGTGAGATTTCTTGTTAGAGATCTCACCTCACGTTTGGGGTCACTTATTTCGGGTAGTGTGGGGCTGATGCCTCTAGTGGCAGGAGGCCAGAGCTGAGTTAGAGTTTGCTGCTATATGCTGACATTGTGGGATGCTGTTTATGTTTTCCTTTTTTATATTGATGTTTGAGTTGAGACTATAGCTGGGCTATATTGCCTTATTTGGTGAGCATGAGGTTTGTCCATGCCACATTGACTTGTCTTTATGTTTTCAGACATTAGTTGAATAATGTATCATGATACTGTCCGGACTACGTGTTGTAGATCCGTGACTTTAGATATTCACTTTATATTTATATATGAGGTATTCAGTTAGCTGTCTTGCAATTTACATACATGCGATATTTTTATGAAATTGATTAAGTAATCAACTTGGCTAAGGTTAATGACGTCATAATTGAATTAAAGAAAAATTTATTCTGCATTTTAATTAAGCGTGGCTTAATACGATAGTATGTTAACAAATCGGGTTAACACAGGGTGTTACACACGGGTCCTAAGGCCCTCTCCTGTAGGAGATGTTGAATCTCATCTTCACTAAAGCCAAGAAGCTCTGGAATCCTACCATGGGGTAAGGACTCAACCCCAGGTACTAAAGAGCGATAGGTGGACCCCAGGTACTAAAGAGCGATAGGTGGGAAAGGTGCTACTTCCCCATCACGGTTAGAAAGATACTCCTGCATAACTGGCCATACTACACTTTCACCCAATGAGTCGAAGGCCTCATCAAACTCCTCCTCCTTAACGTCCACCCCCAACTCAGGCAAGAACAGACCAGGCAAGTCTGTTATCTTGCCCATTACCAGAAAAAAGAGCAGAGAAACTGAAGAGACACAGAGAAATAGCAAAGAATAGGGCAAGGCACTGTACCTGAGTTGTCACAAAGAATGAAGAAGGGAGGACCGGCACAAGCACTATCAGAAGAAGGAAGAAGTGCGGCGGGGAAGACAAACTAGAAAAGCCTCATATGGGAGAAGAAAATGCCCAGTGAAGGGTAATTCTCCCTTAAATAGGACGAAGAGAAACCAAGATGGCATACACGTGTAATGCCTCACCATCACGACCGAAGGATGTCACAACCGCCAGACGATCAGCGGTGAGGATGAAGGGCTTGATGGTAATTGCAGGGGAGACAAGACACCCTTCGCGTCACATTAATGCGCCGTGCGTTGTGATGGTTAAGTGCCTGCAGTTATTCGTAATGATGGAGCCAGCCATCATTACTCCTCGGGAACCAAAAAGCCACGTTCCACGCTAAGAAAGAGGAAAACCCGATATTACCCCAACCTCGAAACACTTCGAAAACCCCAAACGTGTGCCCAATAACCAAGGTGTTAACACTCACGCGTCATTTAACAGCCTGTGTCGCCACCCGGGCGTTGCTCACGCCTAATTCAACAACATGTGTGGCCATTTGGGCGTTGCTTATAACTCGTTTTATCTTGGCACCAAGCTACCAAGCTGGGGGGCTCCTGTTCTGGATGGCCCAGCAACTCCTGTTCTGGGCAGCCCAACAGCTTAGGACCAAAATCCCCAACCCAACCTAAACTCCTCGCCTACGTCAGCCCTACCGACAGTTGACCTACCCAATCCCCGACGTGGCATCGCTCCCCAGGGGAATCACCAAAATGTCCCACCTTGGGACCCCAAACCCCAAAAGGCAGTCACCCCAGGTACCATAAGGGGGAATTGCCCTTTGTCATACGCTGACACCACCAGCCGCAAGGAATGCAGCGCTGCTATCATAGCAGCGCCTGTCACGCCCCAAAGCATGGACCCACATAAGCAGATCCCAAGGAGGTCCCCTACCTTACCCACTCACTGAAGGCTGGTATGACCTTCTCCTATAAATAGCCCCCTCTGGGGCACATTGAAGGTATCTTATGTATCGTTATTTAGCACATTCATTTGAGTTCCCTGTTCATTCACTAACCCTATATTGATTACTTAATTGCTTTACACTTCTGGTCTCTACCTGTGCTAAAGGTATCACCCATACAGCAACCATCTCCCCCAAAGGGAACATAACGGGCTTATAGATCCCAACGGTACAGAACCAATTCTAAAATGATTTTGATCCAACTTTGAATTGGTATTGTACCCAATTTTAGCATTTTGAGCCATTTATATATTTTTAAACTCTGAAGACATTGCTTTTGATTAATAGTGTGAGTTGAAAAAGTAACATTTATTTCTCTTTTAAAAAGTGGTCCAACCTATTTATGTTAAGGTTGTCATTTATCCTGAGACTTTTTTTTGCAATAACTATTTTTTACCCAATGATATATACACGTAGAGGTGTAAATGGGATGAGCTAAGCTTTGACTTAAATAGGGCAGACCTATGTAAAATACTTAAATAGGTTTAATACTTTATTACATTCTTATCTTTAAACATTAACCATTTTCGTAATCAATTAAAAACAACACTGTAATTGTAAATGCAAAACTTGCGGAAGCATAAAACTTATTCATTATAACCCCTCCAAGCAATACCATTAACTCTAAGTTATAAAATCCCTCATTTTTAAAATTTACACAGTGGTAATCGATTACCATTCTTGAGATAATCTATTTCCGAAAGTTACAGTAACAGACAGTAGCTTAATTTGGGCTCCCTTGTTTTTAGTAATGGATTACCTTGCCATAGGTAATCGATTACTGAACTAGGAAATCGATTACCTATGCAAAAGTAATCAATTACTTTGATCACAGTAGCTCAATTTTTGCGTCCCCTGTTTCAGGTAATCGATTACCACACTGAAGGTAATCGATTAACCTATTGCAGAATCACATTTTAACAGCTTTTTCTTTACAAAAGAGATCACTTTTCTCACTCTTAAAACTTTACTACTCAATTGAACACATGTACAATTACTAATGTAGGTCATAGGCCCTTCCATCATGCATTTTTCTCATATAAATGCATCATTTACAATATCCATCATCTAAAGTGCCAATTGGTCTTCACATGGCTCATTTACAACAATAAGTCTCTAAATGCCTCAAAACACAAAGTGTGGCCATGTACAAGTCTCATGCTCACCAAAATATCAATATAACAATAGGCATCAATATACATCAACTACAAAGACTTAGAATCTAGTCATGAACACTCAAATGCATGGCAATATCAACATGCAATATGTTCATAACCTAGGTCCAAAATACTAAACATTATGTTATGTGCATCAAATGTAATCCTCCAAAATGTTATGCTCTCCATATGCACATCATGCTCAACTCATCCACTAAGCAGGCCTCTTTCCCGAAGATCCTCCATGCTCACTATAACATAAATGATGTCCCCAAATGCGGGGTGAGATATACAAATACATCTCAGTAAACCAAGGGTACTAGAGGATCACTCCACCCCATGGCTCACTCAATGTGCATGCAATGATCATCATATAAAATGCATAACATAAAAAATCACATCCCACTGGGCTCACATCCAAGAACATCCACACAAAGATTCTGTTCAAGGACCCCATCATATAACTCCCTTGAAGCTTCCTGGTGCCTCTCCCATGGATGAGACGACCACATGGCAAAACCCAACTGGAACTCCTCAAGAGACCTACCCAGCGTAAGTCCCACGTTTGGATCATCCTGGCACCGCTCCCAGAGACGGCCCCACGGCAAAACCCGACAGGAATCCCCTAAAGGGATATCTCCAGCTGAAGTCCAAACCACACACATTTACTGGCCAGAGATCACAGATATGTCACACAACATGCTCCAAGCATGTCACACAATCAAGCAATAATGCATGAACATGCAATTTTATACAAAGTCAAAGAGCACACAATCCAACTGCTACCTTTCACTAGGTGTGGCGGAACACACGAGGGATAAAACCCAAGTACCAAGAGTTTACTTTAACTCCGCAAGTAATGCTCCTCAACGTAAGCTCCAAGCTTAGTCCACCTCTATCGAGTTCATGTGAGCTAACCTATATTGATCAAATAATCATGATCAACAACACTTGCATAAAATCAATTAACTTTACAATAACACAACATAACCACTTAGGCCTAATGGCCATCTAACATTTAATTCAACTATCTCAACCATTTTAATCATCAACTAATTCACCACCCCACCATCTAATAGGAGACATGGACATGTCCCGGCAACTCCTCAAGAAGTTTTCAATAAGCGACTTGCTCAAGCTAGAAATGTCATAGAAAGGACATTTGTGTTGTTAAAGATGCGTTGGGCAATTCTTAGAAGTCCAAGTTTTTATCGTGTTAAGACTCACAACCGAATTATTATTGCTTGTTGCTTACTACACAATTTGATCAAGAGGGAAATGGATACAGATCCTTTAGAGATAGAGCTAGGTAACATGTCAAGGCGCGTGGGGCGCGTGTATTTCTTTTTGTTAGCTCTGCTAGGGTTTTTCTGTTGATGGTTGCGAAAGGGGGTAGATCCCTCGTTTCTGAGGAGGACCCAACTCTGGTACCGGATACGAAGAAGGCTAAAGGTGATATGGGGATGGATCTGGAGATGAGTGGTGAGCCTCCGTCTGCGGGCGCGATGGAGGTTGAAGTTGGGATCGGTGTTCATCAGAATGAGGTTGAAGTTGTAGATGCCTCTGTCGATCCTGCTGAGGGTGTTCGAAGGGATCCTCGGAAGTTGATCTCTTATAAAGACCAACTTCTTCGTGTGAATGGTGTCTGGGATGGCTCGATGGAAGCTGAAGAGGAGGACTGGCTTGCGCAGTGTAAGAGGGAGGAGCTGGAAGAAGCGGAAGCCTTGAAAGCCTATGAGCAAGTTGGGGAAGATGACCCGCTGAATCCTTTCTATCAGTTTGATATTCTGGAAAAGCTAGAACAGTGTAAGCGTTGGAGTAGGACGTTAATAGTTAAGCTTTTGGGGAAGCGGTTAGGTGCAAGATTCTTATGGAATAGGCTGCACAGGCTTTGGAACTTGGAAGGGGAGTACAAAGTGCTCGATCTAGAGAATGACAATTACATGGTAGAATTTGAGAAGGTCCAGGACTACCTGTTTGTTCAGCAACAGGGGCCATGGATTGTTGTTGACCATTATCTCATAGCTCAGAGATGGAGGCCAAACTTTGACCCTTATGATGATAGGGTTAAAAAACTGGCAGTTTGGATAAGAATTCCTGGGGTGCCTAGGGAATTTTACACGCATAAGGATTTATGGAGGATGGGTAATATGGTTGGCCGTACCTTGAGGATTGATGAGAATTCCTTGAGGATTAGTGGGCAAGGCCAGCTGGAAGAGATAACGGAGAGAGGAAGATTTGCTCGCATATGTGTTGAAATTGATTTGAGCAAGAGTTTGTTGTCCAAGTTCAGGATTGGGCAAAGGCAACTCTACATTGGTTATGAAGGTTTGCATCTAATCTGTTTCCTGTGTGGCCAGTATGGTCATAAAAGAGATCAGTGCTCTGTTAATCTGGCTGGTATGAAGTTATCTGAGGAAGGTACTGGAGGGGAGGCTCCGTGTAATCAGAAGGAGCATACTCATGAGGAAGCCATCGCGGAGAAGGATGTTGAGAAGAGTCAGGAGGTGGATGGTTTTGGCAACTGGATGACAGTCCAAAGAAGGGTGAATAAGAGGTCTAATCAGGTCCTGAAATCCAAGGAATCTGGGGTGGGCAAGGTGAAATCTGAGCCAGGGAGCTCAGGGGTGAACTCTCATAAGGTTCATGGTTCTAGATTTGGCCCTTTAGAGAATGAGAAGGAAGGTGTCAGTCTTGTTCCTAGTGCAGCCCAATCAGGGCCAGAGGGAAGTAAGGGGAAGCTAGTGGGTGATGGTGGGATCCAAAAAAAGAGTCCTGCTGGTAAGAAGAAGAAGAGTAATGGGGAGAGTGCCTATGCTAAACAGGCCCATGGAGGAGAGGATCCTAAACAGAGCAAGTCTGGGAGTAATTCCAAAGGTTACTTTCAAGTTCAAACTGGGAGAGAAGCTATTCTTGTGAATAGGGGAACTGTTAGATTGGGAGTCCAAGGTGAGGACCCTGGGTCTGGTGTGGCTTCTGGGGTTACAGCTTTGAATGCTCCTAAATCTAGTAAGTCTGTAGCTAATGAGTTGTCAAACTCTAGTTTCAAAGATAAACCTCCTGATGGAGGACATGGTGGCAAGGCTGTGAGTGCTGATGGGAGAACAGCTATGGTGCTGGATGATATTACCAATTCCAAGGGGGGAAGGACTGGTTCCTCGAGTTTGCTGTAACAGGTTTGGTCTTGGTCCTATTTTTATCCTTGCTGTTTTCATAGTGTGTACTTGGAATTGTAGAGGAGTAGGGAAGAAGGGTTTCTCTACTCTTATTAAAGATCTTGTTTATCAGAATAGGATCCAGATTCTGGTTTTATTGGAAACTAGGATTAGTGGTTCGAAGGCTAAGTGTATTATCAAAAACTTAGGCTTTGATAGCTTTTTTATGAGAGAAGCTATAGGTTTCTCTGGAGGCATATGGATTCTTTGGAGTAAAAGCTTGTCTAAGGTTCATATTTTGGAAGAGGACCATCAGTTTGTTCATACTAAAGTGTGCTGGCTGGGGTCTGGTATTGAGGAGATGTTTACCTTTGTCTATGGCAGTCCCAGGAGGCTCGAAAGGAAACTGCTCTGGGATAATTTGGGTAGAATTTCTGGTTGTGTGAATGGGAGGTGGGCTGTTATGGGTGACTTTAATGCTTATGTGGAAGAGAAGGAGAAGATGGGAGGAGCTCCTTTTACCTGGGACAGCTCTCAGGACTTTGTGGATTGCCTCAGTGACTGTGGTCTTATTGATTTGGGTTTTTCTGGTCCTAGTTTCACTTGGAGGAGAGGTGGGCTGCAGGAGAGATTAGACAGGTTGGTGGTGAATGAGGATTGGCTTCTGGGGTTCCCTAACAGATCCCTTGTTCACATTCAATTTAATGGCTCGGATCATAGGCCAATTATCCTTAGAGATGATCTGAGTTCTGGGGATTCTGGTGGTGTGAGGCCTTTCAGGTTTTTGGCTGCCTGGATGACCAATGACAGCTTTCACGAGGTTGTTGATAGTTGTTGGACCAGTTGTGATGACTGGATGTTTGCTAAAGAGAATTTCAGGTTGAAAGCTTCTAGGTGGCATCAGGAAGTGTTTAAGGCTGAACAAAAGAAGAAATTCCAGTTGCAAAAAAGGATTAGAAGGGTTGATAGTGAGATCTGTAAGGGGCCAGATGGTGCTTTGGAGAGATTGCATAAAGATTTGTGGCAGGAGTTGAATGCCATTTATGTCCAGGAGGAGATTACTTAGTTCCAGAGGTCCAGGAGTAATTGGTTGGCCTTTGGAGATAGTAATACAAAATTTTTTCATGTTGCTACCAAGTCTAGGGCCAGGAGGAATAAGGTTAGGGCTCTTAGATCTGAGGATGGTAGCTGGGTGGATGACCCTGGTCAACTAAAGATCCTGGCTACTGATTTCTTTAAGAGCCTGTATATGGATGTGTGCCAAATCTCCCCTAGTTTTAGTATTGGTAGCTCCTTCCCTGTGATTGATAGTATGCAGTGGAGGTCTATTGGCAAAATTCCTAGTAGGGAGGAAATTAGGCAGTCTATTTTCAAGATTCATCCTTATAAGGCTCCTGGAGCTGATGGGCTTCATGCTGTCTTCTTTCATACTCAGTGGAGTAAGGTGGGAGAGTCAGTTGTTAAGCTGGTTAAAGAGATCTTTGAAGATCCTGTGAAAGTGGAGGGTATTAACCAGACTCTGATCTGTCTTGTCCCTAAGGTGGACAACCCTGAGCTGATTAGCCAATTTAGGCCAATTAGCCTCTGTAATGTGATTTATAAAGGTGTTACTAAATTGGTGGCCTCTAGGCTGAGGAACCACATGAGTTCCCTTATCATGCCTAATCAATGCAGCTTTGTTAAGGGTAGGCATGCTTCTGATAACATTATCATTAGCCAGGGAATTTTTCACTCTATGAGATCTAAGAAAGGGAAGAAAGGTTGGATGGCTGTTAAAGTTGATTTGGAGAAAGCTTATGACAGGGTGAGCTGGCAGTTCCTTGAGGAGACCCTGGTGCTGACAGGAATGGATAATTCCTTGGTGAAGTTAATTATGGCTTGTGTCTCTTCTGCTTCCATGAATATTCTTTGGAATGGTAGTCTTACAGAGGAGTTCAGGCCTTTGAGAGGCATCAGACAAGGAGATCCTCTATCTCCTTATTTGTTTGTCCTGTGCATTGAGAGACTGGGACATTTGATCAACTCTTCGGTTGATAAGAAGGAGTGGAAGCCTGTGAAACTTGGGAAGAGAGGCCCCCCCAATTTCGCATCTGTTCTTTGCTGATGACCTCTTAGTTTTCTCTGAGGCTAGTGGGGAGCAAGCTAGTCTGGTTTCTGGCATTTTAAGTCAGTTCTGTTTGGCTTCTGGTCAAAAAGTGAATTTTAGTAAAACTAAGTGTTGCTTTTCCAAGAATGTGAATCATACCAGGAGGAGTGAGCTTAGCAAGATCATGCAAGTTGCTATAGCTGCTGATTTGGGTAAGTACCTTGGTGTCCCTATCTTGCATAGTAGAGTTAACAAAAATACCTTTGGCTACATCCTTGATAGGACCAATAATAGACTTAAGGCCTGGAAGGAGAAGACTTTGTCCATGGCAGGTAGGTTGGTGCTTACTAAGTCTGTTTTGGCTGCTATCCCTACTTACTCTATGCAAACCTCTTTGATTCCATTGGGTACTTGTGATGCTGTTGAACAGAAAATGAGAGGGTTCATTTGGGGTTCTAATATGGGGAATCGGAAAATCCATGCTACTGCTTGGGATGTGGTGTGCAGGGCTAAAAAAGATGGTGGCCTTGGTATAAGGAAGCTGAGATTAATGAACAAAGCTTGCTTAATGAAGATTGGCCATAGGATGTTGACTCATAGGAATGATCTTTGGGTGCAGGTCTTGAAGAATAAATATAAGTTTGGTGAGGGTCTCCCTATGAATCTCCCTAGGAAGCCTCTGTGTTCTAACCTCTGGTTGGGAGTTTCTCGGGTTTGGCCTATGATTTATGCTGGTTCTAGTGTCATGGTGGGTGATGGTAGCTGGTGTTCTTTCTGGTCTGATAAATGGCTGAGTATTGGGGCCCTGAATGAGCACACAACTCAGGTGATTCCCCCTGGAATCCTTGAAGCTAAGGTGTGTGATATGGTGAATGCCAATGGGAGCTGGAACTGGCAGGAGCTTGGTAATTTGCTGAGCCAAGAGGCCCTGGATCTTTTAGCTGGCTTTTGTCCTCCTAGTCCTGATGGAGGAGTGGACAGAGTGGTTTGGAGCTCCCAGGATGGGACTTTTTCTCAAAGCTCTGATACAATTCCCTTTGTGGTGATGATGCTCTTCCAGAACCAGGCCCACTGGAATATGGTTTGGGATTGGAAAGGCCCTCAGAGAATCAAGACTTTCCTCTGGCTCCTTCTTGGAGAGATGCTTCTTACTAACCAGAGAAGAGTTCAGAGGCACTTAGCCAACTCTAGCTCTTGTCCTAGATGCCAGGGTGATTTGGAAGGCTGTTTACATATGGTTAGAGACTGCCCCTGGTC
>JAVKPL010012854.1:0-65619 GCA_032173675.1 Gastrolobium villosum | reverse complement strand
TATGTGCCTTGGTTCAGGTTGGTCTTGCTCGGGTACCTGACCCCACCCTCTCCCCTGCCTGCCGGCTTAAGGAGGGGTTCGCTATGGGAGATGGGGGTCACTGCCGAGCTGCGTGGCGTGACACGCGCTCCTCCTTCCTTCTATGGCTCTCCTGCTCCCTCGAAGGCCGAAGCGGACGAGCTGCAGAAAGCCGAGCAATATCTTTTCAAGGCGGCTTCCCTGATGAAACCATACTCCCTCCTGCTCGAGAAGCACTCCGAAATTCTATCCGAGAAGGATCTCATGCAGAGTCAGCTAGCCGAGCTAAGGCAGGAAAATCAAGTTCTGAAGTCTGATGTGGCCAAGCTCAGTCTGTCAGTAAAAAATTCGCAAGCCGACCTGAATGCTATCTCGGATTGCTGCGGTGTGGAAAGTGGCAAGGATGATCCTTATGTTTGTCAAAGCCAAGCTATCCATGCTGTCAAAGGCGGAGGCTGCGCATGAGGAGATGGCCTCTCAGCTCAAACAGCTGAGGGCGCAGCAGGAAGAGTTGCAGGCTGATTATGATCAAAGCCAGACTGTACTTGAAAATGCTGTTGGTTCCGCTTTCAACAATGCGGTGAACCAGGTTAAATTTTTTAACCCTGAAGCGTCTCTTAACCTGGATCAGCTGGATTGCTATGGCTACATTAGCGGCGGAATTTTCCACTCGGCAGCCGAGGAGCCAATTGCAGCGGATGGGGAAGGTTTTGTCCCCGTCTTGGAGGAGGAAGGTTGGCAACCGGATTCCGGCTCTCAGCCAAATTTGAGGGGGAATACCCCATAATTTGTAATATGCCTTTGACATCCCGGCTTTATTTGTATAAACACTTTTTGGTCTAATTTGACATTAATTCAAAAATAGAATTAATTGTGTAGTTTATCTGTTTGAATTGCAATATCCGTCTCGTATGTTTCGAGTTTTGCTGCCGGATTTTGAATTTAGCTGAGATAACGTGCGAGGGCATCCCCTTAGCACAATTTCCCATTTTCCATAAATGGGCCAAGGTTAGCACTCTCAACCTTGCCCTTTAGGCAAGGCGGGTTCAAACACCCGGGCCTAGTTCTTTACTTCGCGTATTTTGAACTTCCAACGGGTTCATCTATCGCGGATTCAATTTATACTCGAACTCTCAACCAAGTTGGCGGGTTCGATTTGTTAACCCGGGTTAGAACGCTCGGCCCTGGCCTATTCAGCCGGCTGGGTTCCCATAACTCGGATTTTAATCTAGAATTTCAGAACTTCCCATTTAACATGGGATTGTGAAGCTCGGATTCTAGTTCAGAAATGAACACTCAACCGAGTTTCTTTTTTGCAACGGCGGGTTCAATTTCTTGCAACGCTGGTTTCCAGACGTCGGAATGTGCATTCATTGCATAAATTATCAAAGTTGGACACAACTTATAAATAATAGAAATGCGGAATTTATTGAATCACAAAGTTATAAAAGAAAACATCGTTTTTGCATTGCGCAAGCAAGACATTTAATTTAACTGTAATATTTTTTCAACTTATCTGCATTCCATGTCCTCGCCACCTGCTTTCCTTTCAGAGTTTCTAGCACGTAAGCTCCTTTGGACAATTTATTTTTGACTCTGAAAGGTCCTTCCCATCTTGGGGCTAATTTTCCTTGTGACGCGTTTCGTCCTCCTATGTCCGCCCTTCGTAGGACTAACTCCTCAGCTTCAAATGACCGAGGTCGCACCTTTTTATTGAACCGGTTAGCCACCAGTTGCTTGGCCGCGTAGTTTCTGCAGTACGCCATAGTTCGGATTTCTTCTATTAGGTCAAGCTCAACCGCCACCTTATCATTATTATCCTTTTCTGTTTGTGTAAGAGTTTGAACTCTTCTCCAAGATGGTTCCCCTACTTCTACTGGGATCATGGCCTCACATCCATATGTGAGTTTGAAGGGAGATTCGCCCACCGAGGTTTGAACCGTGGTTCTGTACCCCCAAAGCACGTAGTAGAGCTCTTCTACCCACTTACCTTTAGCGGATTGCTCCATACGTCGGCGTAAGCCTTCAACTATAACCTTGTTAGCTGCTTCAGCCTGCCCATTAGTCTGAGGGTGTTCCACCGAGGCAAATCTGTGCCGGATATGGAACCCAGCCATAAGGTTTTGAAACCCTTTGCTAGTGAACTGGGTGCCATTATCCGTTACAATTTCCGCCGGGATACCAAAACGGCATATTACGTTTCTTTCTAAGAAACGCTGTATTCGGGCCGAGGTAATGGAAGCAATTGGCTCTGCCTCGATCCACTTGGTGAAGTAATCGATGGCGACTATCAACCACTTAAGCTGACCCTCTGCTGCTGTAAACGGACCCAGAATGTCCATTCCCCATTTGTAGAACGGCCATGGAGCCGTAATAAAGTTCAGCTCCTCAGGTGGGGCCAAGAGGTTTTTACCATGCCTTTGGCATTCGTCACATCGTTGTACGTGATCCTTCGCATCCTTTGCCATGGACGGCCAGAAGTAGCCGGCACGAAGTGCCTTCCGAGCTAAAGCTTTCCCACCGACATGCTGGCCGTTAATCCCTTCATGTATTTCGGATAAAACGTACTGTGCTCTGTCTGAGTTGACACATTTGAGTAGGGGAGTTGAGATCCCCTTTTTATACAATTGCCCTTCAAGTAAGGTATATGATGCGGCATCCCGGATGAGTTTCCTGGCCGCAGCTTTTTCTTCGGGCAAAGTACCCCCATCAAGGTATGCAATTATGTTGCTACGCCAATCATCTACCTGTGAGATGTGCATCATGCAGGTCGGCTCGGGAATATTCTGCTCTATGACGGTTCTGTAATTGCCCCATCCTTTCGTACTGGCGAGCTTGGATAATATATCCGCCCTGTTATTTGCGTTCCTTGGGATGTGGCTGATTTCCACCTCCTCAAAGTGTGCCATTACCTGCTTGACATGCTCCAGATATTTCACCAACAGGGGTCCCTTTGCCTGATAGTTACCCTCGACCTGCGAAGTGACCAACTGGGAATCACTGCAGATTCTGACCTTCCGGGCTCCAAGCTCTTTAGCATGGAGCAAGCCGGCTATGAAGGATTCATATTCCGCCTGATTGTTCGAGGTCTCAAAGTCCATTTTCATGGAATATTCAACCGCCACTCCGTCTGGATTCTCTATTATGACCCCGGCTCCACTTCCTTTTGAATTGGAGGATCCATCCACGTATATGGTCCATTTATCCAAATTATCAGGAGAGATATGTGGTGCCGAGGTTAATTCGCGGACAAAGTCGGCCAAAGCTTGTGATTTGATTGCCTTTCGGTTCTCAAACGTTATGTCGAACGCGGATAGTTCGATGGCCCAGCTCATCATTCTGCCTGCTAAATCCGGCTTGTGCAGTATCTGTCGGATTGGGAAATCGGACCGAACCAGGATTTTGTGAGCCTGGAAGTATGCTCGAAGTCGGCGAGCTGAAGTGAGGAGTGCAAAAGCTATCTTTTCTAACCGCTGGTACCGCAGTTCGGCTCCTTGTAAGAGCCGGCTTACAAAGTAGATGGGTTGTTGGCCTTCATCGTCTTCTCGCACCAGGACCGAGCTGACCGCCAACTCCCCAACTGATAAGTAAAGGATTAAAGTTTCTTGTGCTTTGGGTTTGGCCAGTATGGGTGGAGAAGATAATCTCCTCTTAATCTCCTGGAATGCAACTTCGCAATCTGTACTCCATCCGTACTGCACTTCCTTTCGCAGCAGTTTAAAGAATGGAAGGGCTGTCTCCGTCGACCGAGGTAAGAAACGGGTGAGAGATGCCAGCCTTCCAGTCAATTGCTGTATTTCTTTCTTACTCTTCGGGGCCGTCATCTGCAATATGGCTCCACATTTATCCGGGTTGGCCTCTATACCCCGGTGTGTTAGCATGAAGCCCAGAAATTTTCCTGCAAAAACTCCAAAAGCACACTTTGCTGGATTCAAACGGATGCGGTGTTGTCGTAATTTGCCAAATGTTTGCTCCAAGTCCTGAATATGTGTTTCCATGCCGGCTGATTTGACAATCATATCATCAATGTACACCTCCACGTTTTTACCCAACTGATCCGAGAAGACCTGGTTCATCATCCTCTGATACGTGGCTCCGGAATTTTTCAGCCCGAATGGCATAACGTTATAGCAGTAATTGGCTTTCTCAGCAATAAATGCAGTTTTTTCCTGGTCGTCAGGATGTAATGGGATTTGGTTGTACCCAGAGTATGCGTCCATAAAGGACAGCATCCGGAAACCAGACGAGCTGTCGACCAGTTGATCAATGTTCGGCATTGGGTATGCATCTTTAGGACATACCTTATTTAGGTCTGTGTAGTCCGTGCATACTCGCCATTTCCCGCTTGGCTTCTTCACCATAACCACATTAGATAACCAAGTCGTATATTGTATCTCTCTAATGAACCCTGCTTCTAGCAGTTCTTTTACATGATCTTCCAGGACTTGACGTCGCTCCGAGCTAAGATTTCGCTTCTTTTGGGCTACCGGCTTTGATCCCGGATATACAGAAAGTTTGTGGCAACAAAAGCTCGGGTCCACCCCGAGGATGTCAGATGACCTCCACGCGAAGACATCGTGGTTACGGCCAAGACACGCAACCAGGCATTGTTTGTCGTCTGGGTCCAGGTCCTTGCCTATTTTAGTGACCTGCCCCGGTTCTCCAATATTTATAGTTTCCAGCTCACCCTCTGGTTCTGGTCGCGGCATCTGCTCCTCGTCTCGCATATCGAAATCGACCATGTGAACCGACCTGTGTGGAGGGGGTTTGTTACCAGGCTGACTGATTCCAGTAGAAATGCTAGGATCCCTTGTCACCATTCGAACAGATCTGAAATAGCAGTCCCGAGACTCCTTCTGGTCTCCAGCTATAGTGAGCACCGTACCCTGTTTAGAAATCATTTTGAGCTTTTGGTGCTTGGTGGACACCAACATATCCCAATCATGGATGGTCGGTCTCCCCAGGATCATATTGTACTCCGAAGGGAAGTCGGCCACGATGAATCTCACCCTTTCAGATCTGTATGCCTCCTTGGTGCCTAATGTCAACCGCAAATCAATGTACCCTTTGGGTATGGTGTCTTGCCCATTAAAAGCAATTAAGACTGTGTTACAGGGCCTGAGATCTTCTTCGTCAAGGTTCATTTTTTTAAAGGCTTGCCATAGGATGACGTCAGCGCAACTTCCATTATCCAAGAAGATTTTCTTGACCCTGCAGTTCACCAACGTCCCAGTGATGACCAACCCGTCTACGTGGCCTGGTATCACGTCGTCCAATTCTTTCCTTGTGAAATATAGTAACGGTGGTTCTGGCTCTTCTTCTTTGAACTTAGGACGCTCTCTAATGGAGAGCACCTCCCTGAGGTACTTTCGCCGGGCATTCATAGTATCGCCGCCTCCACCAAACGCGCCACTGATAACATTGCATTCGAATTCCGGCTCCTGGAATTCGTCATCATCGCAAGCTTGCTTGTTGCTGCGATTGTCATCTTTAAATTTTTTATTCTCATTAGACTGATTGACAAATTTGCCTCCTCTCCTCTTCCGATTTCTCCATCCCTGAGTGCGGATGAGGTATTGACGCAATTTTCCTTCCCGGATATACTTTTCAATGGCATCCCGAAGGTCCCAACATTCATCTGTAGAATGCCCTGGGCCGTCATGGAATGCACAGTACCGTGATTGGTCCAGGCCGGCTGGATGCTGTAATGGCCGGGGTTTTTCAACGGTCTTCATTTCGGTGGAGGCCACCTCACGCCAAATCTGCGATCGAGGAGCATTCAATGTGGCATATTTCTCATACCGCCCTCGAGTTGGGAACCGTTCTTCTGGCTTTTTCCCCCGCAAGTCTCCTGGCTTTCTGGGCCCCGGTTTATCTGATTGACCCGGATGATGTTTCTGGTCAACATTCTCTAGCTCCATCTGTTCGAGTTCTAAGTATTTCTTAGAACGCGTGTTGAATTCGACTAAGGTCCGGGGTGGGTCCTTATAGATCGACTTGGCTAGTCTAGAGCTCCCATGTAGCCCGGCGATCACTAGATGTAAATGAACATTTTCGGATAATCCAGGCACCTGTAGGGCAGCAAGTTTGAACCGATCGAGATACCTTTGCAGTGTTTCTCCGGATTGCTGTTTGATTTTGCCCAAGGCAAATTCTGATTTTGGTTGTTTCTTGCTGGTGGCAAAGTTCAACAAGAATCGCCCTCCGAATTCTTCGAAAGATCGAATGGACCCCGCCGGTAAGGATGAAAACCAGGTTTGTGCCGCCCCAGTTAATGTTGTTGCAAAGAGCCTAGTAATCAAAGGCTCTTCGATGCCCTTGATATACATAGCCGTGTCAAATGCATCCAGATGCACCTGCGGATCTTGGGTGCCATCATATTTGATCAGTTCGGATAGGTATAAGTTGTCTGGATAGGGAGCCTCCACTATTTCATTTGAGAAGGGGCTGTCATTGTACAACCCCCTGTTGTATTTCCTTCTGTATATTCCGGCAACGTTATCCGGGCTGCATTGCAGGGGTCGGTGCATTGCAGCCGCGTCGCCATTTGCTTGCATATCTTGTGTATTCAAATGCCTAGGCATCCGAGGCGTCTGGTTAAGACCCAGATCTCCTTGCCCCGCTTGCCGTGGTCCTTGCAGGCCGAATCTTGGTACCCCCATTATTGAATTTGGGTTCATAGGGATTCCGGTAGGGGCAGTCTCCATCGGTTGCCGATCTTCTATGCGAGGGTTTGAACGGCGTAGATCTGTGACTACGCGATCAACAGCTCTGACTGGATCTGGGTTAGTCATCTGCCGGATCCGGGCCTCTAGTTCGTGGATCTGCCTCGCATCCGCCTGTCTCTGCATCTCGCTCCGGCGCTCCCACTCCTCAATCCGGCGCAGGAGGGCATCCATGGCCAGATTCGGGCCTTGTCGGCCAGGTTCATCGATGGGCTGCAACCCCTGCATATACGGCGCATCAGGGTTGCAGGCTGGAGTGGATGCGGAGTCGGAGTGTACCTCACTAATGTGCACGGCATCCGGATCTGGATCTGCAGGCTGGAGTGCTGCTTCCCGATCCTCCTCCTGATTGGATGTCAGAGGGGGACGGAAGCCACTTCTTGTGGTTCTCACCATCGCTCTTTTTGATAATTCGTGGGTTCGATTCCCACAGACGGCGCCAATGTTCTGCCTGTTGGCAGATGTGTCCAACGTAGGTTGGATGATTGATTTTGGATACGGGTGTTTCTCTCTAGATGCCTATAGATTAGGTATCAGGGAGGAACGTGGATCACTGACACTGACCTAGGCGTATGCCTTCAAGGTGTGTGTGTGATCTAGTGTTTGGGATCAGAGAAATGTGTCCCTTACTGCTCTGCTTACCTGCCTTATATAGCCCGGCTCTAGGGTTTGGTGGCTGGCCGAGGTGCAGTGTGGATTTTGGGCCGAGGTGCAGAGTGGGCCTAGGTCTAGCCCATAACACCATTAACATGCATGGAACCTTGACACAAGGAAGAAATCTGTTGTTTAAGTTGGAAGATGTGAGGGCCATTTGCCTGAGAAAATCGAGTCCTAAGATCTGCCCAAGCTTCATATGCGTTGGTGAAATAAAGGAGACTATCAGCAATCTCCTTGGTGACCGAATGCAGAAGCCAAGAGAAAACCATGGAATTACAACGATTCCAGGCTGCGAACGAAGGATCAGTAGGGGCAGGACGGAGAAGTGTACCATCAATAAAAACCAACTTATTTTTGGCTGTCAAAGCAAATAGCATGGCCCGACTCCATGAATTGAAATTAGAACCGGAAAGAGGCGTTGAAACCAAAAGAAGACCTGGGTGGTCACTGTTATGTAAGTAAAAGGGACTGGAGGGATCATCCATGGAGAGGGATGAACCTGAAGTCGAAGAGGTTGTATCAACCGGAGGCGGGCGATTATTACCACGAGCCATCAGAATAGAAAAACATCTGATACTATATTAGAGAAAATTCTAATTGGAAACTGAATACTCATTTTACTAATCCAAGTCAGAAAAGAGAATACAAGAGGCCACCTATATATGAACCTCAAAACAATTGAAATCATAACCGAAAAAGGTGTGGCCATGTGCTCACACAAGGTAACATAAAGGGTGAGGCCATGTGCTCACAAAAGATGCAAAACAGAATCTGAAGGTGCAAAACAGAATCAGTTGAGCAATGTAGTTGGTTACAATCGCATAAGTAAAAATAATGAGAAAAGTAATATGCTAATAATATCTTACTACCATTTATATTTGAATCCTATATTATTATCTTCGATTCCTAGTTTCAGACTCGTGCTAAACCTGCAATTGGATTTGATTGGTACTTGAACACTTCCATGTTGCTTGTCTATACCAGTCAACCGAGCTAGGAATTTTAAGGAAATGGCGGGACAAACAAGTAGTTCACAGAGTGGGCACCAAGATTTGGAGAAAGTATTGACTGATACCCTTGAAGGAGTGGTTCTTCCCGACATGTCTGGAATCCATGAGCAATGCATTTATATAGTTTCACCAAAAATTCGCCAAACTAAACCCCAAGCCTATATTCCTCGGGTTGTTTCCATTGGTCCTTTTCACAAATCACATGGTCCTGGCGGTGACAATATTTTTGAGCCAATGGAAAAACTCAAACTGATATATCTCAAGGCATTTCTAACTCGAACCCAGATACGTGTGGGGGATTTTGTTCTCAATCTCAAAAAGTGGGAAAATAGAATTCAAAATGGGGTTTGTTTTTCTGATATTGCGTGAGAAAATAAACTCTTCCTACAAGGTGTGCCACTCATTTTTTTTAATAGGTGGGTCTCACACTTGATGTATTATGACATGAGATTAGACCATTTGTAAAATTAAATTGCACTTCATCAGTATCGGTAGGTAGGGATAGCAACTGCTTCAACCTATGGGTTGTCTCGTTTAATCCATCATTTATGGCGAGTTGAATTGAGATTTCCAATTTACCATCCCATTTGAATCTGCTCTGGATAATAGCATATCAAAATGGTTTGATCCATGTTATCAAAAAATAAAAATAAAAACGGTTTGATCCGTTGAAAGGGTTTTTTTTTTCGAAAAAATAATAATAATGATATTTTTACTTTCTTTGATCTTCATTCGATACGTTTTACTTTCTTCTTCCTGTCTATTTGGAAAATTTTATTTTTAACTTTTTTCTTCTTCTTAAAAGCAAAAACTTAATTAAATATATAAGTACAAAAGTTCTTATTGTAAAAAGAGTATTTTGTTATAATGAAAAAAAAAACTAAAAAATAATTATTTTGTATTCAGTTCTTCAAAAATTAAAACAGCTTTATAAAATCATCAAACAGCTTTTATCTTTTATTTTTAATCTCTTTTTCTTAACTTTAGCTTAAAAGTGAATTTTAGCTTTATAAAGTACCAAATATGCCCTCCATTTTTTGCCTATTATTCTGGTGGATGGATGGAATGCAAGACGTTAGTGTGGAAGTTAATTTCTAATTCAAATGGCGTAGCACAATTAATGTTAAGAGACAATTTGTGGGATGTCCCAATTATAAGGCAAGTTTTAGAGTAATTTTAATTTTTATTTTTATTAACATTTAAAGAAAATTTGTGCTTGCAAGCAGAGATGGCGCGTATAAAAAATGCAAAACGTATCGAATGAATTAGAAATGTAAAAAATGTAAAAAAAAAAATATGTGATTTTGAGTGGATTGAACACTTCCTACCTACGAGAGACACTGTTGGTTTTGCAGATTTATAAGAGACTATTTTTTAGGGGTATTTTTTGACATAATAACATTTATAAATAAGAATTTAAATAAACTTAATATTTTTTGACATAATAACATTTATAAATAAGAATTAAATAAAGTTATAAAAAAATCACATAGCAGAGAAGTGATAAAAAAAATAGTGGATTATGCAGCTTCTAATCTATTTTAAACTAAAGGCATTTCTGTAAATTATTTTATGCGAGATTATGGTTACAATTTATTTTTTTATTATTTTTTATAATATATTTTTTATTATTGAATCAAAATTAAATTAATAGTTTTTATATGAAAATATTTTATAATTGTCAATTTAATTTTAATTCAACAAAAAAAGTGATTGTAAGAAAAAATTGATTGTATGAATAATCCATTCCATTTTTCTAATACCACTAACTTTAACTTTATGCGCAATTAAAAATTAGGTCATGAAGAGTCAAAGTAATAAAAAAATGAAGGAAATTGATAAGTGGATATGTTAAAATTTTACATCATTTATTTACATAAAATTAAGGGCTTTATACCGGTTAACGGAGAGAATAGATTTTGCAGAGAAACAAATGTGGAACTCCCATATTTTTTTAAAAATAAAAATAATATGTCATAAATTGTGATGAGTTTATGACTGAAAAAAACTTTTTCTTCTATGGGAGAAGAAGTATTTTATCCTAAAATTAAAATTTTTGTGTCTAATTTTGCTTTTATATATATTAAATAGGTGAAATTTAATTATCATTAATAAATAAAAAAATAAAAAATAAAATCACATGATCACGTCATGTACGAAATAGGGAGGAACAAAGCCACCACTCTTCTTCTTTTTTTCTTTTTTTCTTTTTTTTTAAAAAAAAAAAAGAGAGTGGTGGCTATGGCTGTTACGTTGCCTCTAATTTCTAAACTTGCCAGTTTCCACGCACGTGAACAAAACATGCTCTTCGATACACACGTCAAGAATCCACAAGAAGACCATGATGGCATTCGCAAATGAAAAGTGGAACATTGCAACTGCAACTTCAACTTCACCTCTCCATTACTACACTCGCTATGTTCCTCCTCAAGGTCTAGTTTCCAATTTTCCATTATTTCTCTCTTCATCTCCCTTCATTCTACATTCTACCTTAATTCTCACAATTTCATGGTTCTCTTTAACCTTAAACTTTTTGTGCTTCCGCAGACATGGAGACAAACGGCTTTTGGTGTTTATGGGTACCTTAATTTCACCAAAGCTGGTTTTCTGTGAGTTCCTCGAAATTGACCCACTTATTATTATTATTATTATTATTATTTGCTCCTCAAAATTTTTATTCATGAATGCGTGACTTTGCTCAACAACATTGATTTTACCGAGATAGATAGATGCAAATAAAGTCAAAAATCATTTCTTTTTTCTTTCAGCAAAGCAAATGAGTTTTTGTTTGTTTGATTGTTTATCCGTTTTCAACTTTTATTTTATTGGAATAAACAATTTGGACATAAATTGTGTTCGTTTCGTTTGTTTCTGAATTATTGGGGAGCTTACAAGATTGAATAGAGTTTTTTAATATTGAAAAACAGTAGCACCTTTGGGAGAGGGGTTCAAAGCCTTAATCCTGAGCCCGCCCCGGATCGGATAAGCAATGAACCTATTGGAATATTTCCAAAAAAGAAAAGAAAAAAAAAACAGTATAGTGGAAATAAAGAGTGGACATGAAAATCGGGTACTATTTATTGTGTTTATATATAGTTTGTTGGAAAGTTAGAAATTAGAGTAGCAGAAAACTGGTAGCTTTGTATTAGTCATATTGTTATTTGGCTTCACTGTGTTTTTAGCTAATGTATAAATTAAAATTTTTGTAGTGATCATTCTAAGAAATTCAAACCAGAGGAAATGGAAACACAAATACCAGGGAAGAATTGCATTGTCACAGGAGCTAACTCTGGAATTGGCTATGCAGCAGCTCAGGGTCTTGCACAGCGGTTTTGAATTGATCTTTCTCCAATGTTTTTTATTTTTATTTTTATTTTTTCAGTGTGTAGTGATATGTTATGGTTAATGATTTTCACCAGTGGTGCAACCGTGTATCTTGTATGTCGTAATAAGGAGAGAGGAGAGGCTGCTCTTTCTGAAATTCAAACTAGAACCGGCAATCAAAATGTGTATTTGGAGGTATCACTTTTTTGTTTCTATATGCTAGTCACTAATCCTTATTTTTTAATTATCAGAAGCTTTAGAATTTCCCAATTTCATGAATTGAACATGAACTATATGGCACTTTCAACAATTTAGTGGATAAACTGGAAGCATTTGCAGAATATAATTTCCATAATGATTTTATATGACTAGCTATTTTGTCTTGCAGATTTGTGACCTTTCATCTGTCACTGAAATCAAGTCACTTGCTTCCAGGCTTTCTAAAAACAATGTGCCAGTTCATGTGTTGGTAAATTCTCGATTGTATCTTGCAATTGAGATATCTGTAGCTTTACTATTGAAACTTAATGAGATATCTGTAGGTTGCTGATGGATACTTTTTATATTAAGAAATTACAACTTTTAATGTGTCTTGTGCAATAAAATCTAATATGGAATAATTTCTTGCATCAAGGTTAACAATGCCGGCTTGCTCGAGCAAAACCGAGTTACCACATCAGAAGGGTGATTCTTTATTGTTTAATATAGAAATATAAATTTTGCAAATTCTACCTGTGACCTGCATTTTTCTGATGCCTTTTAATGTAATCTGTCATAATCCAGGTATGAGTTGAACTTTGCTGTAAATGTATTAGGCACTTACACCATGACAGAATTGATGGTGCCATTACTGGAGAAAGCTTCCCCTGATGCACGTGTAATTACTGTTACTTCTGGTGGAATGTATGCTTCTCCCTTGACCAAAGATCTACAGGTAACTGCATTATGAACATTTCAGCTGACTCGATCATTTATAGGATTTTAGTATAATTTATTTGGTTGTCTGTACCAGTATTCCGAGAGCAACTTTAATGGGGTTGAACAATATGCTCGAAACAAGCGTGTTCAGGTCAGTTAAATTAATGATTCTATATTAGGGTACATTATTTTTTCTTGTAATGTTTGACAATTAAATATAAAGCTGTAGCAAAGTAAGTTTTAGCTTGTCTAAAATTTACTGGTGATTTTGGATCAACTTACTTCAATATGCACATGCTCTTCAATTCAATTTACATGATGTAATATCTTTGGGTTCATTGTCTTAGAGAAAAGAACAAACCAATTTCTCTTAGCTGTGCATACTTAACAACAGAAACTATTATCAGTTTATTATATAGTGGTGAATTTGCCCTGTTTTTCCACAAGTTTGTTGGAAAATATTTTGTTCCTTCAACAATCTTGCTTTATAGCTCATTCCATTTGTTGGATTGTGCCTCCAAGATAACGATGCTTCTAATTTTAAGCACCAATATCTAACATGACAAATATTTTAGGTGGTGGACCTCCAGTAAAATCTGTTTGGTTACTGCAAGGGAATCCTTCTAGTGATTCAAATGTTACATATACACAATATTTTTTTTTTTAATTCATCAAATCCAATGTGTCTAATAATGATATATTATATGTAAACTAAGAATTACTAGAACATTTTAATTTGAACTGAGTGCATTACTCTTATCTATCAGATAACAAGTTTTATAAATAAGCATTTAAATACCTTTGATTTGTTAAGAAACTTGTAGTTTGGCTTATGAAATTGAATGTTCGACAGTTGAAACAGCCTAGTCTTGTGAATTTTGAGTTTGGTGCTATAATCACTGTATCTGGTTCTTAGTTTTCAAAAGTTAAATCTCTATCAAGAAATTTGATTTATTTAGTTTAAATCAGATCCACTATCAATGTAATACTCTAAGCATAAGTAAAAAAGCGCCACATCATTATAGTAACTAAGGTCCATAATTAAATACAAATTTTTAACAAAGTTTTTATTGTGACACTAAAACAGCCTCTTTGCAATTATGTAAAGGTAAGGCTGCATACAAGGATTACCTTCACCCACACTTGCTAGTCGGGTTTAACGGGGAGTGATTTTTTTTTTATTGTGACACAAAATGGTTTACTTGTAGTTGAAAATTTTTATATTACAGTGGACCATAATTAAATACCTATTGTATAACTCTGGTTATATGATCCATGTAATCAGAAAACAGGCAGCAGTTGTACTATCTGACATCACGTGGAATGTTTTCAAAATCTCTTTTATCATGTTTGCATGTCATATAATTTAGAATCCATATTTCCTTGATAGAATCTTAGAGGCATTTAAAAGAGATTACTTGAGTGCTTTGTGTTTTTATCTTTTATTTTTTTAATTTTTTTTCACGTGTCTGTATTCATGCAAGTTTATGACATATTTGATATGCCAGGTTGCCCTAACAGAAAAGTGGGCTGAGAAATATAAGAACAAAGGTATAGGATTCTACTCAATGCACCCTGGTTGGGCTGAGACTCCTGGGGTTGCAAAGAGTTTGCCAAGCTTCTCTAAAGCGTGAGTATTGTTTATCGTTACACTATCCATAGAACCTATTGATTGTTACTATAAAAATTGGAGATAAAAGCTATTCATGGGCAGAGAGTTCGTCTTTGACATCGTATAAAGCATGTGATGACCAAGTTGTCACGACTTTGATTCTTGTTACCCCTATTCTTTATAATTATATTAAATTTCTGCACAAGATAAAGTGGACTTCTTCATTGTCCATTCTTCGTTCGAGTCTAAATAACTTGCAACTAAAATATGAACAACAAAGAAAAGAAAGTAAAATTATTATTTGGCACCTTCCAAATAGTTTATATATTGATTCAATTATTTATAGGCTTTCGGGGAAGCTTAGAACAAGTGAAGAAGGTGCAGACACAGTTATCTGGCTGGCGTTACAACCAAAGGAAAAACTGGTATCAGGAGCATTGTATTTTGATAGAGCTGAAGCTCCAAAGCACCTTACGTTTGCTGCTACAAGTGGTTCTCATGCTATGATCAACTCTATCGTTGATAGTCTTCATTCCACGGCTTCTCCTTTTGTTAATTAGGTAGAGTACTTGTACCCAGAAATTAAAACCTTGAAGTTTTGTAATTAATCATAGAACTCTAAAATAAATGACAGTAATATAAATTGCTTTCAACAATCATCAATGCCTACTCTCCCAACTACACCAAAAACATTTGAGACTTGATGATGGTAACTTTTTATGCACTATGAGTGTGACTACTTAATTCAGGATGGATAAACTTGAAAAGAAAGATTATATTATTGTATTGTGTAAATAATTGTATAATAGATTATTATTTAAAGAGACTAAATGACCTAATGGGCTAAGCCTAAAGAAGCTTTTGGAGTATTCTAAATAATAAAATACTAATCAAAATAATAATATAATATTATTTAAAACACTCCCCCTCAAGCTGAAAAATAGATGTTTATCATTCTCAGCTTGCTAATAAGTTCTTGAAATCTATCTGTGGAGAGTCCTTTTGTCAAAACATTAGCTAATTGGCGCCTAAAGGGAATGTATGGAGTAGAGATCAGCTCGCTATCACGGTCGACCTCAATATGCTTAGTTCGATCATGTTGGAATGAATTATGAGCTATACAGATGGCGGACTTATTATCACAAAGAAGCTTCATAGGTCCATCACATTTTATCTGGAGATCATCAAGTATAATTTTTTTTGACCATAACAATTCACAAATACCTTGGGCATCACTCGAAACTTTGCCTCTGCACTTGACCTAGCAACCACATCTTGTTTTACTTCTCCACGTCACTAAATTACCACAAAGAAATATATAATAACCAGAGGTAGATCGATGGTCAGTTATTGACCCAGCATAATCAGCATTAGTGAAAACTTCTAAGGAAAGATTTCCATCACATCAAAATAGTAGTCCTCTGCCAGGAGTAGTTTTAAGATACTAAAGAATTCTTTCCACTGTCTGTATGTGTTTTTTTCTCGAATTATGCATGAATTGACTGACAATATTAACAGTATAAGCTAAATCTGATGCACTTACAGTTGACCCATTGCACATGCCTCAACCATTGATTCATAAAGCCTGGAGTCAATCAGAATTGTGGCCCAATAAATATTGCCCATTATAGACTAATTACAAATTGATCCAAAATGCAAAATTCAAAATCTAAAATCCTAAAAATAAGAAGGATTACTAAAATAAATATAATGAATTTTTTTTTTGGTGAAAATATAATGATAATTAACTTCTAAAAATAAATAAATAATCACATTCAATGATTCAAAATACATCACAAATCTTAGATTTCAAATCATGGCAAATGTGATGCTTTTCTTTTCTTACTAAACAAATCGCAATCATATTTGCGACTTTATTTGAACTAGGATTTGATTGTAATTTGTTATATTTCAAATTATTACTCTTATTCTAGGAGTTGAATTTTGTTATTTTGATAATATAAATTGAGAACTGGAGGGTTACTTTTTTATAAAAATCTCAACTTTCTATTTAGCCACTTTTTCTATGCGTTTTTGGCATCATTGGTATTAGAGCACTAGGTTGCCTTCAACCAATGGCTGAACAGAATCGTAGATGTCATCAATGGCGGAGTTATGAAGATAAGGGATGTGGACTCATTCCTAAAGGAGACAGACATCTGCGTCAGATAGACCCGTATGACATGGAAAATGACGAGCTCAGAAGGCAGATCCAGGATTTGAAGCAACAACTTGAGCAAGCATTGGACAAGAAAATCCAAGTTTTGAAGCGACTACTTGTGCGGGCGCGGAGAAAGAGAATTCAAGATTTGGAGTGATGACTCGTTCCAGTATGCATGAAAATCCAAATTTTGAAGCGAGTGGAGGCACAGAGTATAGAAAACCAACATTTGGAACGACGACTTGCATAGGAAAAGTTGGACATTCAATCCAAAGAAGGAATGGAATTAGAGAACGCATCTGATGACGAAGAGGAAGACGTCAATCTCTTGGGGATTCTAAACTAGGGAAACAATTGGGAATTACAACTTGGAAATCAATCCACTTTTCAAGATATCGAGATGCAAATCAGCATTCCTGACTTTGAAGTCTATGATCATAATTCAATTTATGATGATTATCTAATTTGAGATAATTATCCGATTTATGATGATTATTTAGTTTTTGATAAATCTAACGGGAAATTAGATGATGAAGATTTAATCGAGGAAGAATTTTCATTCAGCTTTTACCTAAAGTGATTGAGATCAGTGAAGATAAAGAAGATTCGAGGATAAATCTTTTCCTAGCAGGGGAGAATGATATACTTACAGTTGGCCTATTGTACATGCCTTAACCATTGATTCAGAAAGCCCGGAGTCAATCAGAATTGTGGCCCAATAAATATGGCCCAATTGTTAAAAAAGTAGTAATTTGAAATGTAACAAATTACAATCAAATCCAAGTACAAATAAAGTCGCAAATATGATTGCGATTTGTTGGGTAAGAAAAGAAAGGCAACACATTTGGCATGATTTGAAATCTAAGATTTGGGATGAATTTTGAATGATTGAATTTAATTATTTATTTATTTTTAGAAGTTAATTATCATTATATCTATTTTAGTAATTTTTCTTATATTTAGGATTTTAGATTTTGAATTTTGAATTTTGGATCAATATGTAATTAGTCTATAAAAGGGTGCTTAAGGCCCTTATTCTAGTAGTTGAATTTTATTATTTTGATAATAGAAATTGAGAAACAGGGGGTTACCGTTTCATGAAATCATTATTTTCTGTTTAGCCACCTTTTCTATGCGTTTTCAACATCAAAATCTGGTCTAGTATGAGCTAGATATATCAATCGCCCAACTAATCATTGATGTTGTCTTTTATCAACTAGAGGACTCTCTTCTTCATATGTCGTGATTTTGCTCAATAAGAGTACTAGAAGGTTTACACCCAGGTTTTTCTGCCTCCTTAAGAAGATCAAGAACATAATTCCTCTGATTGATAAAGATTCCTTCCTTTGAATGAGCTACCTCCATCCCTAGGAAATACTGCAATCTCCCAAGGTCCTTAATTTCAAATTCAGAGGCTAGTTGTGCTTGTAAAACACGTTTCTCCACACTATCGTCATCTGTTATAATAATGTCATTAAAATACACATGGTCTTTAATTTCAAATTCAGAGGCTAGTTGTGCTTGAAAAACATGTTTCTCCACACTATCATCACCTGTTATAATAATGTCATCAACATATACAAGGAGCACAATGAGCCCATCTCCACACTATCATCATTTGCTCCCATGTTTTATTCTTCTCCAAGGCATTCATCTCATCTTGCATGTCCTGAACCCAATTATCATATTTTAATGCTTCGTGCACTGATTTTGGGATGGAAATGAAATCTAGTGCTAAGATAAAGCTTTTGTGCTATATAAGAATGTTAGTGGAAGAAACAAATTGTGAGATAGAGTTTTGGGTCCAAGATCTTTTTTCTTTTCTTAAGGCGATGGGTAAGTCATCAGAGACACTGTGTAAGTTATCAGAAGCAATAAGTAAGTCATTAGAGGCAACAATATTATGTCCAGAAACAAGATATTCAAGACTTACCAATGATTCAGACAATTGAGGTTGCTGGTGAAGTAATATGGGTTATTTCCTCCTCTGACATACCAATTCAGGTGTCAAAATCTTTCGTATCTCAAGTGTATTTGAAGGTTCTGACACAAGAGGTAGAGGTGTAGAAGTATACAAGGATTACCCAAACTCAAAGAAGGAAGGGAACAAGTCTTCTTATAACAACCCTCATTACCAAGTTAGGTTAAATAAGAAAATCAAGCAAGAGTTTAGTAGATCAAGTGGTGTTTATAGAAATTGTGATCAATTATGTCAAGTAATGATCCAGTGATCAGGAAATTAAGATAATGAGATACAAAGGGATATGTTTCATGCCAAACAAGTCATATAGTATATAAATATACGTATGAAAAGAATTCATGACATATATGTCATTATAGAGAAAGTTATGAATTACTTGAAAAATAGACTACATGTGGTCAAAACTTGAATTGGATGTTATCATTAAATTCTTTAGAGAATTTGGTGGGTTCAATATAATCTTGGATTAGTCTAATGATGATTAGATTAATAATTAAAATGAGTCAAAGTTTAAGGAAAATCAACCAATAAGAATGGATATAAGTCAAAGTGACTTAAAAGTAAGCAAAACTAGTCTCAAACTTGAATTAGATGACATAATTAAATTGAGTGATAAATTTCATTGAGTCAAGGTATCTTTAAATTAATTTAATGATGTTTAGATTAATTGTTAAAATTATGACAAAGTATGCATTTAATTAGCCAATAGAAATAAAGATAATTAAGTTATTGTAAAAGCTAACTAGTTAATTTGTTGTATAGTTATTTTGTGAATTTTTTTTGATGTTCTTTGTCTTGCTTGAAAATGTTGTTCCAAAGCAACCATCCCAAAATTTCATCTTCGTCTCCGTAAAATTCTGGAATCATTGTAAAGGAGTTGTTGATCGATTTTTGTTTTTTTTGTGTTTTGTTTTTTTTTTTTTTGAATCTGGACCAGAAAGCACCTCCGGGATCGACTCTGATACCAATTGATGGAACCCAGAAAATTATAACAATATATTTACTAAATCAAGAAATTACAAACACTAATTCAAGATTAAATGCAGAAATTAAACACCAAAAGACCTCACTCACTCTAAAGCCAAATACCTAGGCCAAAGAGATCCCAAGAGATCCTTTCCAAGACTCCACTCCAATATTCTGAATACATGAATAATGAAAATATCACCCTAATCTTCTATTTATACTAATTCTAAAATACTAATGGGCTTGGATTATTTATTATAGGCCCATCACCAACCAATATGAAGCCAACAAATCAGAAAAAATAGCCTTGAAAATCAACAAAAGTGACTTGATGTTTTCCTTCCTAAACTAGTTTGTTCTTCTTCTTTTTAAAAAGCAAAAATTCTGCACTTCTCCTGTACATAACCATGACCACCATGGAAGCTTTGAGAGCTTGAGAACTTGTTTTTCTAGTCACTAAAATTCATAGATACTTTGAGAGAAAATCATCCATGTAGTTAGTAAAACATAACCATGTCTTTTAATCCTTAAGAGGAGCTTCACATATTCATCTTTTAATCCATAACCATGACCTCATGGCTGCATCCATGGAAAGTGAGGTGTTTTCATGTCTTGTTGACGGAAAATTGAGGAAATAGGCACAAAGGAGTAGTTTAAGGTAACTAACTACCTTTCTTAAGCTTAATTTCATGGATTTTAATTTAGGGTTTATGAATTGGGGCTGACTTTGTATGATATTAATTAAGTCATGTGTATATTTTGTGTTTTGATATGTATTCATGGTATTTGATGAGTATGAAATTGATTGGATTAAGTTTGAATCATTGGAAGTGGTTTAATTTTCGTGAAAACCTATAGACTTCAAATCTGTCCTGTTTTCAAAAATTTATATCTGGAGTTGTGGAACTCCAAATTGAGTGGGGTTTATTGCATATTGAAGGAACATATGTTTAGTTTAATATATAAAAAATTTCAGAGCAATTAGATGTAAATTGGATTTTTCGTGTATTTTATAGTGCAGACTGTTCATGCTATGAAAATTTAGCTTTTTGGACTGTTTTGTGTAATTAAATGATGTTTGGTGTTATTGGTTTGGACTAAGGTTAAATGACACTTAAATTTACAAGTATTAAGCTTGAAAAATGTGAACTAACGAGACATACAAGTTGTTTAATGACGAAACTTGGAAATGAATTTGAAGTATGTTTAAAGCAAAATTAGTATGATGAACTTTCAATTGGTAATATGATGAAATAGATTTTAAATTATGTAAATATAGGTCAAGTTGTGGGTGTTTAAGTATGACTTGTGGTATGACATGAAATTACCAAATAGAGATAGTAAACAGGTATTGTAATGTATAGCAGGTAATACGATGATTTCAAGTCAGGATACTGTGAATTTTGGAAAAATTAAATGTATATCAAGCAAGCGTGATATAAAAGAAGTGACAGGTAAGCTCTTGGTTAGGATTTTTCCTCCGTCTTTGTTGTTCTGCCAAAGTCCATTAAGGATGATGGTTATATTGTGTATGTGATTGACAGTGAGATACTTGGTATATATGCATAATTGTGCATTCATATAGACAGATACATTGATGATGTGTTTAATTTATGTACATTGATATTGTGATGTGATATAACATAAGTAGGAAAATATAAAGACGAATAACGAAAATACATATCTTCCGTAGTAAAAATATAAAGACGGCTAGCGAAAGTATAAATCTTTCGTAGTATTAAGATTATCACAAAATCAAGACGTAGAAATGTAATTGAGTAATTAAGACTTAGAAAGGTGATTGAGTAATCAAGGCATAGAAATGTGTCCTTAGTTATATAATATATTATTATTATTATATGTAAAAAAGGTAGGGAAGAATAAATCTTCTGTATTACACAAAGCAAAAAAGTATAATATTCCGTATTACAAAAAGCAGGGAAGTATAAATCTTTTGTAATATAAAGCAGTGAGATATAGGGGAGTTTAAAGGCTTCCGAAACAATTCAGTGAGATATGTGAAACCAATGCGCTTAAAATGAAGAGTTCATTTATACAAAAGTTTTGATGATAACAAAGAAGCATAGAAGCGACGTCAAAGATAATACAACTCGCAACAATCAAAAGTCCAAGGAAGCAATTCAAACAAGACAACAAGATCAAGATTGAAACATGCTCTAGAGAGATTAGATCCAAATGTAAAGGTAATTGATTAATGATGCATAAATGAGCTCAAAGGACATTTAACTTTATGCATGTATTATCCATGTCATCAATCACTTGAAAGCTTTAATTATTATGAAGAAGACCCCTGACATATTTCGTAACCTCAAAACATGTTTTACTAGTCAAGGAAGTACATTAAAAGTGATTAGAGACGAAAAGAAAAGCATTACAACTCATAAAACTGCATTATTGATGTTCTATCAAGAAAGTATTCGAATACTTTCTTGATGGTATTCGAATACTTATGATGAGAACAAAATATTCGAATACCTTAAGAAAAGTATTCGAATACCAGATGAAGTATTCGAATACTTCACGAAAAGTATTTGAATACTTACTGGACAGTAAGCAGTGTAACGGCTATAAACGGCTAGTTTCGTCCCAACACCTATATAAACTCATCTATTACGAACTAGCAAGCCAAATTTTATTGTTCCATTGATTTTGCAATCATCTTTGATCATTCTCTTTGAATTAAAATCATTCATTGCTTGTTCTTACTCATTTTGATCATAAAACTCCCTTAAGCTCTATTCTTGTGTCATTGATCAATACCCATAAGCTTCAACTTGTATAATCTGTACTTTAAGAGTACAAATCCATTTCTAAACACTCTCATTCTGTTTATTTGAGTTGAGGGTAGTGAGACCCTAGTGTAAAAGTTGCTCATAGCCTTAGAAAGTAAGTGGAAGTGTAAAGGTTTAAAGAACCAAAAGTCTTGAAGGTTGTAGTGGTTTGTCAAGCACCCTTGAAGCTTGATCATTAGTGGAAAGTTGAACGAGCGGCTTCAATCTGGACGTAGGTCACAGTGGTGGTGACCGAACCAGGATATATAGCGTTTGTAATCTCTCTAACCCTTTATCTCGTTACATTAGCATTATTTGATTACTTGAGCTTATTTAGATTTATGCTTTGCATATTATTTGTTTGTATTAATTTCTCTTCTCATAGTCTTACTTGTGTATAAATCATAGTAATTCAAAAAAATCTTTTTCAAGAAATAAAGTGAGGCATTTTGCGAAAATATTTTTAAAACTCAATTCACCCCCCCCCCCTCTTGAGTTTGAGGCCACTTGTCCAACAAGTGGTATCAGAGCCTGGACTCTTGTGTAAAGAGCTTAACCGCTTCAAGAGTTAAGATGGCCTCTTTGAACAATGATATGCCTCTTGAGGGAACTTCAACCACAAGACCTCATTTCTTTAATGGCACCGATTATGCTTATTGGAAAAGTAGAATGCAAATTTTTTCTTGAGTCAATTGATTTAAGAGTTTGGAACATTGTTGACGAGGGATATCAGGTTCCCACTAAAAAGGATGAAAGCAACAAAGATGTTCCAAAGAAAGTAAAGGAATTTTTCGAAGAATAAATTAAAGAAGCAAATTGGAATGCTAAGGCTAGAAATTTGATTACCAATGCTTTAGGTAGAGATGAATATTTTAGTGTAGCTTCTTGCAAAACCGCAAAAGAAATGTGGGATATGTTTAAAGTGACACATGAAGGAACTAGTGAAGTTAAAATCTCTAAAGTTCTTGGATTGACTAGAGAATTTGAATTATTTGAAATGAATGATGGTGAAGCTATCCAAAATATGCAAAAGAGATTTTCTCATATTATTACTCATTTGGATGCATTAGGAGCTTCATACAATGATTTTCAATTGGTAACTAAAGTTTTGAGAGGCTTGAATAGGGAATGGCAACTAGGGGTGGTAAACGAGCCAGGGGCCTTTGGCTCGGCTCGTAAAGGCCTGAGCTCGTTTAATAAAAGCTCGTGTTGGAACCAGGCTTGGACTTATATAAAAGCTCGTTTAATAAAAAGGCCTCAGGCTCTAATTCAGAAGCTCGGCCTTAGAGCCTCCCAGGCTAACCTAGTATATAAATATTTATTTATATTTTCTATACTACTTGTAATAACTCTCTCTTTCATCAATTTATTTCACCCCATTTTATTGGTTTAACAAACTTTTTGAATGATTTTGTTCTATATTATGCTATTTGGATATATATTGAATTTATGTATATTTATGGAATTACTAGTGTTGTTCTATATTATCCTTCATCCTCCTTCACACAAACAAACCCACAAAAATTCATTCGTTCCACTATGCACTGCTTGTTTGTGTCAATTTATTTATTTATTTATTTTTTAATTTTTGTTTGCACTTTTTTTATAATGGGCTAAGATAATATAATCTGTTATCTACCTTCTCTCACTTTAAGTTTTTTTTATTGTAGACTTTATAAATTATTGCTGCAAATTGGAAGCTAAGGTTTCTATATGGAAATTTATTTTTTGTGGAATTCTGTTATCTTATTTTTATTCTTTAACTTGCTAACAGGCTAAGACAGGCTTCACACAGGCTTTTATTTTTTGTAAATAAACCAGGCCACAGGCCAATATTATATTCGTGACAGGTAACAGGCTAAGGCCAGTCGGACACGTTTAAATACAGGCTTGGCCCGTTAAGATCAAAGCTCGGCTCGGCTCGGCCCGTTAACACCCCTAATGTCAACCTAAGGTGATGGCTATTTGTGAATCAAAAGACTTGAAGAATATGTCCATTGCTACACTCTTTGGAAAGCTTCAAGAGCATGAGTTAGAATTGGCAAGACTAACTTTGAAGGAGCAAGCCAAGAAGAAAAGCAAAGGATTAGCTTGACAAGCCACTAGGTCCAAATCTCAAGTGGAGGAGGAAAAAGAAAAATAGCTCTCTGATGATGAATTAGATGAAGATGAAATGAGCTTCTTCGTGAAAAAGTATGAAAAATTCTTCAAGAAGAAGAACTTTCAAAGAAGACCTCCAATTCCTCCAAGGAGAAGATTCAAGGATGAAGGAGCTTCTCAACCTCCTCACACATGTTATGAATGTGGAAAAATCGGACACTTCAAAGCCAATTGCCCTAAGCTTCAAAAGAAAGAAAAGAGTGACAAGAATCAATTCAAGGATAAGAAAAACTATAAAAAGAAGGCCTATGCGGCGTGGGGTGAAGATTCAAGCTCCTCCGATGATTCAAGCAATGAATAAGCAAATGTATGTTTCTTGCAAGATTCTAAAGCCTCAATAAGCAAAGGAATGCAACATATGTGTTTCATGACAATGGAAAATAACAATGAGTCGGAATCCGAGGTAAACTCTACTTGCTCTACTATATCTCCTTCATATGATGAATCGCAAGATTTATTTGATGAATTACATAGTGAATCTTTAGAGCATGTTAAATCTCTTAGAGAATTAAGAAAGACCATTGTCTCTTTAGAAAAACAAATTGCATGCTTAAACAAAGAAGTAAAAGAGCTAAAGGATGAAAATGAAACACATAAGTTGATTGATGCTAGTGCAAATTGCATTAAATGTTTATCATCAAATGATCATGCATCATCATCATCATACACTTCATGTGAAAAGCTAGAAGGTGAAATTGATGATTTAAACAATTTGCTAAGCAAGTTTACTTGCGGTAGAGATAACTTAAATGTATTGCTTGGAAAACAAAGATGTATGTTTAACAAATCCAGCTTAGGATTTGATACTAACATACAAGAAAAAATTTATAAGAACTTTTTCATATCACTATCTTACATGACTAGTAGTTCTTTCATTAAATGTTATCATTGTGGAGGAAAAGGACATAGTGCATCAACATTTAAGATTAGAAAGAATGGAATTAGTGGTCAAAAGAAAGTATGGGTCCCTAAGGGAACTAGACCTATAGCTAACACACAAGGACCCAAACAAATTTGGGTACCAAAGATTAAATTTTAAATTTGTTTTGTAGGTGTGAATAAAGAGTGTCTCATCTAAATGGTATTGGATAGTGGTTGCTCAAGACATATGATGGGAGATAGTACCAAATTTTACTCAATTACAAGAAAGGAACATGGACATGTATCGTATGGGGATAATAACGAAGGAAAAATCCTTGGTATTGGGAAAGTTGGTAACTCTTCATCAACTTGTATAGAAAATGTTTTACTTGTTGATGGCCTTAGACATAACTTGCTTAGTATTAGTCAATTATGTGACAAAGATTTTAAAGTTGTTTTTGATTCTAAATGTTGCAAAATCGAAAGTTTAAATGATGAGCAAGTTAAGTTTAAAGGCTATAGAGTGGATAATATCTATATGATTGATCTAGATGGTATGCCTTCAAATGACGATAGTTGCTTGGTTAGTAAGGAAAATGATTCATGGCTATGACATAAAAGAATTGCACACATTGGCATGAGTCACTTAAATAAGTTGACTTCTAAAGACTTAGTAATTGGTCTTCCAAAGCTTAAATTTCAAAATGACAAATTATGTGATGCATGTGTAATGGAAAAGCAAGTAAAGGCTTCTTTCAAATCCAAAGATATTGTTTCAACTACTAGGCCTTTACAACTTTTACACATGGATCTTTTTGAGCCTACACAAACTATAAGCTTTGGTGGCAATTACTATACATTTGTCATTGTGGATGATTTTTCCCGCTTTACATGGACATTAATTCTTGCTCATAAAAGTGAAGCTTTTCAAGCATTTAGAAAACTAGCCAAGTTTCTTCAAAATGAAAAACCCTTGAATATTGTCTCTATTAGAAGTGATCATGGGGGAGAGTTTGAAAATCAAGACTTTGAAATATTTTGTGATGAAAATGGAATTCAACACAGTTTTTCCACTTCTAGGACTCCACAACAAAATGGAGTTGTAGAAAGGAAAAATCGTGGCTTGCAAGAGCTTGCAAGGACAATGATAAATGAAAATAATCTTCCAAAATACTTTTGGGCGGATGCCGTAAGCACCGCTTGCGATGTTATGAACCGTGCCATAATTAGGCTAATTTTAAAGAAAACCCCCTATGAACTTTACAATGGAAGAAAACCAAATATCTCACATTTTCATATTTTCGGTTGCAAATATTTTGTTTTGAATAATGGAAAGGATAATCTTGGCAAGTTTGATTCAAAATCCGATGAAGGTATATTTCTAGGATATTCACTCACAAGTAAAGCATTTAGAATCTATAACAAAAGAACTATGGTAATTGAAGAATCAATTCATGTGATATTTGATGAGACTAACCCCTCTTTGTCTAGAAAAGACATTTGTGATGATAATATTGTAGAGATTTTGGGCAACATGAATTTAAATGATGAAAAACAAGAAGATGAGCACAAAGAGAAGGAGTAAGATCAAAATGAAGGAACCTCTCAAGCCAACAAAGAAGAACGTGATCTACCAAAAGATTGGAGAACGACAAAAGGTCACCCAATTGATGCGGTAATAGGTGACATCTCAAAAGGGGTAGCCACTAGAAATTCTATTAGAAATATCTGCAATCCTTTAGCATTTGTTTCTCAAATTGAACCTAGAACCATTGACGAGGAGATTATTGATGAACATTGGCTCTTGGCAATGCAAGAAGAATTAAATCAATTTGAAAGAAACCAAGTATGGGAACATGTGCCAAGACCCAATGATTTGATCAGGCCCACGCAATGTGGTCACATGTGTATCATCATTGCAAAACCCAATAGAGAGAACACATAAGACAGACACACTACCAAATATCCTAAGTTATTGCAATACATACAGGCTTTTCCCTAGAAAGTGCTCTGATACCATAAAATGTAACACCCCGTATGCATCTGGTTTGTTAGCATGTCATCGTATTAAGCCACGCTTAATTAAAAATGTGGAATAACTTTTTCTTTTCAATTATGACGTCATTATCATTAGCCAAGTTGATTATTAAATCCTTTTTCAAAACATAATCTGTATGTAAATTGCAAAAGATAACTATCTACACTGAATAGCCTCATATCATAAATAAGTGTGTATCTAAGTCACGGATCTACAACATGTAGTTCGGACAATATCCTGATACATTATTACAACTCAAACTAAAATAGCAAAGCCAAGTCAATGTGGCATGGACAATCCCCATGCTCACCAAATAAGGCAACAAGGCCCAACATAGTCTCAACACAAATAATCATAAAATAAAGCTAGTAGCATAATAGCAACAGGCATAATCCAACATCTAAACATAACAGCATAATCAGCAAGCATCAGTCAACTAAGCTCCGACCTCCTGTCGCCCGAGGTATCAACCCCAGCATTACCTGAACCTGAAATGGTGCCCCAAACGTGAGGTGAGATCTCTAAACAGAAATCTCAGTAAGACAAGGGGTCCTCAAGGATCTTCCACCCCAAGCCCACTTATATGTGCAATATAAGTTCAAAAGGCATTTAAGCAATATAAGTTCCAAAATAGTGCAATGCAACAGATAATCATGTCATGTGTGTTATAACTATTCTACTAATGAGAGAAGTGCAGGAATACGTCTATTACCCACACATAGTGTAAGACGTTACTTGCACCCACCCACAGCCTCACCATCTTGTATGATGCCACATACTCATGCTTACCGTCTAAGTGGAACATCACATATATATTATAAGTCATTGCATATATCAGCTCAAAAGCATTTTAAGTATAAAAGCATGTAACGCAGCATGCATATAAACCATTCCCCCATGGGGTATGGTGGAACCACACAATGGCTAAACCATATCCGGATATCAATATCTGGATATTTCGCGACAGAATGCAGTTTCTGCCTTTCACGAGATATCACTTCCAAGGTTTCATTTTTAACACTTCTAAACGTTAAAGCATGCATCTTTAAGCCCATTTAGGTTCATATATCGGTTGGTTATGTTTAACTCTTTAACATGCTAAGACTTCACCTTTAAGCATAAAACTCATGATCAAAGGTTCAAGAACATACCCAAGGCTTCACAACTCAGAAAAGGGTGCTCTTGGAGCTCAATACCCAGCTCCCACGATCTGCCAACAAAGGAGCACGAAAATAACAAGAAGATGGGTCCTTTCTCTTCAAAGGTTACTCCTTGGAGCTCCCACAACCAAGGAAATGGTGACTTCTTCACTCAACCACAAAGCCAGCATACTCTCTCCCCAACACAGAGTCACAAACTCAGAATGTGGCTGACTCAACCCTCATAAGTCACTCACCCAAGAGTATACAAAGATAAAGAGGGGAAAACCAAGCAAAAAGATGACAACGTGGGCTAGTTCATGAAGAAAATGGAGGTAGAAGGCTTGGAGAGCACCAACTCAGAAATGGAGGCACAAGAGTCACGTAGGAATGCAATTTTTCTGACCTAGGATCATGTGTCACCCTTTATATAGCTCACTTAAGTCTTAAACGCGCTATATTAGCGCTAATTGCTACGCTTAGGATTTTGATCCCAAACTTAGGATTCTGAACCTACTCATTTTTCTAAGATTTTTCATATTTTTATTTTATTTTTCGCAGCACCTTTCTGGTACGCGCTTTTCCATAGCCAGTATCAGTTCTGGCACCAGTTCTCATTATTTTGACCTGAAACTTGTTTTACTAGTCCTATATTTTTTTCTAGGAATATTCATGCACTTATTATAATTTTTCGGGGTACTTCATCGGTACACATTTATACCGAGGAGTAGAACCGGTATCTGCACTTTTCGTCAGAAAAGTGACTTTCAGCATTCTTAATCACTTACTATGATTATTTAAGCCTTATCATAATTATCAGGGTCAGTTATGGAATTATTTCCTAATTCTCATATTTAATTAATTTAATTTCCTAAATTAATGGTGCGGGTTCTTACAGTTGGTCACTCAAGGATGGTCCACTTGACTCAATCCTAGCATCCTAAGGAATCCAATCAATCAAACAACCAACCAAAGGCTCAACAATGCAAGAAAATCCAATTTCAAGCATGAATATTTCCAAGATATTGAACATAACTTAAATGACAATCTAAATCCATTTCTATCATTTATTCATCATTCTTAACAACTCTTACTAAGGGATTTAGTATCAATCTAACTCAAACTTATAAAACTCACAAATCACTATTCATCATCTTCAACCTTATGCAATCTCCATGGAAACTAATGTTAAGGAGTGCAACTTACCACACAAGGCCACAAAAATAAGGAATGAAGGTCTCTTAAGCTCCTATGGAAGGAAATGCCCTCAAACTCCTCCAATCACCAAATGGGTCGAATTCTTGGAAAGGAGATATCTCTCTCCCAAAGCTTTCCACTCAAAACTAAGCTTGGATTCACAAAGAGAGGAAGATTTGAAGCAAGATTGGCTTTGGAATGGAAGGATTTGAGTAAGAAATGGAGAAATTGTGGCTTAGGGTTCAAATTTTGGCCTCTCACCCTCTCCTTCTCTATTTCTGGCGTCGGGTAAGAGAAGAAGAAATGGGGCTGGGGTTCTATTTTTTTGCACTTAACATACATCAAGTTATCTCAACCAGGTATAAGTTCATCTATCTATTCAACTTCATTCACCACCAAACTTAACTCTATGGTCTGAAATATATTTTTAGGAATATTTCTAATTTTACTTTTATGTTTTGTGTACTTTTTCTCACACATATTTTTACCCCATAATTTTCATTAACTGCACTTTTTACCTCAAAAGTGACCCTAATTCATTTAATTAGATATTTTACCTAATTTAACCCACTAATAAAAAATTAATTTCCTAATTACATGCAATTAATTAAATCTTATGGTGAGGCATATTATACAAACCCGGTTCCTGGTAAGTATATAAATTGTTCATACTTTAATCCTATAAGGTTCTTGGTGTGAGGGGTGTGTTAAGGAATACTATAATATAAAATAATGAATATGTCTTTACCTAATCGCTTAAGCTTTTGGGATGAAATAGTTCTTTACCGCCTAAGTCATATCTTAACTTACAATTATATATTAGTCTTTGCAATTGTTACTGCTACAAATTTGCAGATGTACTAGTAATAATAAAAATACTCTTTTATGTTGCAGGTAAAATTACAAGTTTGGAGGCTATCACTAAAGAAAGTGTCTTAAGGGACATTGCCAGGACCCAAATCACCGAGCTAGGGGGAAACAACAAAAAGTTTGTGTTCGGTCCTAAAGAAGCGTAGAACTATACCGTATGGTATGAGTTCAGATATATCTTTTATTATTTGAGGATTATATCTCTCATATTATATGAACGAACTTTTTTGTCATGTTAAGAAAAAGACAAGTCATAAAATATTAAAGAAAGTGAGATGACACATTATTCAATAAATTGGTCTTTTCTTTTTCTTAACACGACAAAAATTTTCGTTCATGTAGTATGAGGGATATAAATCCCTTTTTGTTTATATTCTTTTACTTTTTAATGCATTTAAAACTTTGTTTAAATTTTCAAACCCTCTTCACTAAATATTCAGATTAAATATGATATAGAAGAAGAAGATGATGAAGAGGAAGAAGAAATAGAAAATGATGATGATGGAGAAGTAAATGAAGAAGATAATGGTGATGAAGCGAAAGAAGATATGAACGATGATGAGGTTAATGATGATTTTGTTGTAGCAGGTGTTGATAGAGAAATCATTATGCCATCATTTGAACTCAAGGTTTCAGATATCAAAGACCCTTTCGACGGGGGGTAACCCGCTGATAAACTCATCTGGATGAGTGTTGCCCTCGAATTCCGGGATCTCAATCTTCACCCCAATATTAGCAAAAAAGATTTATCGCCAAGTTGACTTCATCTTTGTCTCTCCTGGTTCCAGAATGGGTTTTCGCTCATTTCATCTATATGAGATGATATTTCATATTCCCTTCATCTGGCTCGTCCAACTGTGTTTGGGCAAATAGTTGTTCGAGCTCCTGAATTCGTCTACCTTTTTCTGCCATTGGAGCGGCCATTGCAGCTATAACTCTCACGTCTCGCGTCGTCACCTTGACCCCATCGTCCACAACCTCGACCGCCATTGTTCTGTTTAGTCATTTATGTGACAACCAGAGCTCTGATTACCAAATAATTTCAAAACAATAACCAATTAGCTAAACATAAAGAAAGAACGAAACAAGAATTGCGAGAAAATGCTTTTTTCTTTTCTTAATTTTATTTAACCAAAAAATAACCTAATAAAAATAGTGTTCTCCAAACCATAGTAGGAAAAATAAAATAACAAAAAAGTAAAGAACTATAATCATGCACAATCAAAGGAGATAACGCACAATCAACGCACACTCGAACATAATCTAAAACTAACAAAAAAGGAAATAATTAACAATTATTGAAAAACCCTAAATTATGGAATAAATGATAGAAAAGTCCAATCCAAAAGTTTCTTGACAGATTGAAAGGCTTTGGTTTTGATTGAAGTTTGTATGCAGCAATCTATTCTCACTACTGAATCAAGGGGACCAAATCTTCACGTCTTATTTTAATATAATCATGTCATATGATAAATTTCATCCATTCATTCATAAATCAACTGTCACAATTTTAATAACTTAAGTTTGTAAAAGAAAAAAGAAGTAGAAATGATCATTTAATTGTTAACCGGTGATAAATTAATGACTATTTTTTTACATGACATGATCATCTTAAAACAAGACATTAGAAGATTCGTTCTCGAAACTGAGACATAGATAGAACTCTAGCTTAATTCTGCTTCTGCTAATGAAGAAGCTTGTGGGGTTCCTCTGATCCCTTATTTCCAGGTTAGCAATGGACGAGAAGTTTTGGCAGGATTTACTAAATTGCCATTGGAGTCATAAATTATGACGCCAGAAAAATCAGGGAGCTCGCACTTCCCACCCATAAGTATGTTCTTCTGCCAAAGTGAAGGTTCTTCTTCTTGCTGCTCACTACCGCTGGTCATAACTTCATTGTTGAGCTCTATTACAGGCTCTTCTACTAAGGCATTATAGCAAGAGCTCCATTGGCGCCATTTGCGGGAATGAGAAGCACACATTAGCAATGCAATGGCACACAACATAAGGGTCATAAATGCAAGGCCAATATGTGAAGTGCTTGTTAGAGGGTGCAACATGAGGAGTGGACGAGCCATTGAATGGAGAGAGAGAGAGAGAGATATATATGATAATGGGATATGTTTGAAACTTGAAGTGGGTATATGACTACATATATAATTTATTGTGTGTTGCCATTCTCTACTAGAAAGTGCAGTTGGTGGTTAAGGATTTGTTACAATTTGTGGGGTTTTGGTGTTGAAGAGGGAGACTGTAGTGGTGTAGTTGAGATATTCTTCTGTCAAAAGAGTGGGTGCTAACCTTATTCACTGAACCCTCGAGATGAAATTTTGGAAGAAAAAAAAAATATATAATACTAAAATTCAGTTTGGGATTAGTTACAAAATATAAAAATAAATGTAGCACCATATTCATTAAGTCTAACTTTCGAATGAAATAAGTCCGAAGGACTATTTTTTTTTATATAATAAAGCAGTTTGGCCAAAATAGTTTTCGGGCTAGCCAAGCATTAATGTTGTTCTTTTTTTTCTTGGCACAATTAATATTTGTAATTTAAAATAATACAGACATATTAGAAGTATCGGGCAGGTTATATTTACAAACTTTTTTGTTTACAAACTACACTATGTAGGAACGGTCCTACATTAATCACAGAGTGTACGATTGGTCCTATATTAGTGTAATTGCAAAAAAAGTTTGTAAACAGATCCTATCCCTAGAAGTATAACCCAAAAAAAAGAACCTTTCTCTCATCAAAGATAAAAGATTGACAAGATGTTGGAAATTTTCTTCAAAAAATAATAATTCCGTAGACATTAATATCTACACCTATCAAGAGCAGATAAGAAACTTTTTAATTGGCAATTACTGCGGTATGGTGATGTGGTGGAGGTGATAGTGATAGTAATGATGGAGAGTTATCTTGTATATTTTTTTTCTATTTTATTCTAATCAGTTATGTTATTTATTCTTACTCCTACTATTTTAAAAAAGAAAGACTTCTAAACTTAATCACAAAAATGATTAGTTAATCTATTGGGTGTTTCTAATATGAGTGAAATTCACGCCCCCTTTATTTTATTAACAACATTTTTGTTGTGGTTGTAGTTATTGATTTTATTTCTTTTGAAAAAAATGGAGAGTTGTTTTACGTTTAGCTTTTTTTTTTTAAATTGTTTTAATGTAGAGCTACAGTTGCTATTGGTAATGGAATTGAATTGTTTATTGGTGTTATTTGTATTTTATTTCACAACAATAATGTGAATTTTGGTTATTAATTAGTGGAAACTGTTAAAGAGAAAAATCCATTAACAACTTCTTTTTTTGTATTTTAAAACTTTTTAAATATCTAAACACTAGTTAAATGATTTATGTGGATCCAATGTCATTTAAATGATTTCAGACATTTGTCGCTGATTATTCCATGTTTCTTTTTAATTGTGAAGTTTATTGTCCCTCTATGTTAATGTTCTTCGCAGGTCATGGCTAGGGGTATAAATGGGCCAAGTTAAGCCAAACTTTAACTATGATAGTTTAAGCCTATGTAAAATATTTGGAACCTATACTGACCTATGAACCTATTAAATATTTGATTTATGGCCTGCCATATTATAAAAAATCAGAAAAACCGAATACAACTTGTAAGGCCTACTAAGTTGCAAACTAAAATTTATAGGCCCAAATCAAATTAAAATATAAAAAATAAAAAAATGTATTCACAAAGACCACATGAAATCAATTATCATTAACATCGCATGAAATAAGCTTTCATTAACATCACATGAAATAATGTTATCAAAGATCACATGAAAATGTGCATAAAAATCACATGAAAATTTCATATATGTGAATGTAATTTACACTTTCTTTACAAATTTTATTTTATATTATATTCTAAATTTTAAATAAATAACTATTATTAGTTAAAATAACATCGATCCTATTACTTTAAAAATTTAATTAAAATTTTTTCCTAATAGATTTGTGTAATTATGAATTTTTTTTTGATAATTTGATAAGTTAGATTTTTTGGCCCAGGCTAAAATTAAATCCTGGGTCCACCACTGTTTTCAATGCTGTTCCAAGATTGTGGTATCATAGAAGTTCTTAGAAGATCAGTGAAGTGTTTTGGACACATTTTTTCAGGATTCATGTTCTTGTGGTGGAATGCAATGAAAAAGGTGCAAGTAATCTCAAGAAAGGAGGGGCTAGTCATACCAACAAGTTCGTATATATTTTCAAGAACAAAGAAATGAAGCTGTGTTTCAAGTAGTATCAAGTCTGCTCAATATCACTTCGAAGCCGTGGTCTTGACAATAAAGGGTCCATTTTCTTACAATCATTGAATCTGAAATATCTAAGAAAATGCTCAATTATGAAGCAAGCATCAATTAGAATCATCTTTAGGAAATCATTGCTTTCATATTTAATAGTCTCTGCATAACAATTTCAAATGGGTTTTATATTTTTCATGTTAAATGAGAATTGAAATCTTGTTGAGATAAAAAATATGTGGGACCAATGTGTTAGAAAAAATTAGATGTAGGACCCATGTCAGCACGGAAATCGAAGGGTGTGTAGAAAAGTTTGAATTCTCATGTTAAATGAGAAATATAAAACCCAAAAATAAATTACTAATTTGGCTGAAATGATCGAAGACACAAAAAGAATTGGTTATGGGCTTATGGCCATCCTTATTCTCATGTGCATATGGTTCGTTTTGTATAAATATATATATAGAAGGATGTTGTTTAATACCGATAACTTATTCCTTTTGGTTTGTACAAATGGTTGCTGAATTTCAAATGCAATAGAGAGCATATACTCAGGTTGTTGCTCTCTCAATTTCTAATGAAAATCACCTTTTATTATTAAATGCGAACTCAAGGTTATTGAAAAATATTATATCAATTTCTATTTCCATTAAGCAAAAATATTACATCAACTTTTTATTTTTTGGTGAAAATATTACATCAACTTTTAGTATTAAATGTATAAGGGTGTGTTTGGTAGAGGGTATCTCAAAATTTAGCAGGGTATCTCAAAGTGGCTAAATTGATTGTCCACGTTTGGTACAGGTGATCCAAATTTTTTCCTATCTAACCGATTTGTCTAGCAATTGACCTTTACATGTAAAATTGGACAAAAATCACGGCTCTGAAATCCTCCTTCGTTGATGGTATTTGACGAAAAACAAGGCAAGTGAAAATGGGTAAAAAGGGAACTGCCAAAATTACCCTCGTAACCTACTAGCGCCAAAGTGAGAAGAGAGAAGAGCAAATCCACTTTTGGACATCCACGGAGTTGCTCGTTTTTTCGATTCTGGGTTTTTGCTTATTGTACTATAATTTTAAGAAGTGGAAGCAGAACACCGCCGGGAACAGAGGCAAGGCTGAACAGAGGCAAGCGCAGGTAGTGTTGTTGTCCATCGTTCCTGATTTTTCTCCCTCATTCGGTAAGTATCTACACTGCTCCGGTGGCCCACAGTTGTGTACAGATGTCTTTCATTGTTGCAAAAGCGATAAGGCCATGAGTGTGTTAGCACATAGGCATTTTGAATGAACAACGTTGAATATAACTTGAACCTATAAAATCAGTTTGAAGTATGTCTACCGGTTTTAAGTGTGGGTAGTTGTCATGTTTGTAAAGTTGCTGCTAATCCAAAGAGTTGCAGTTTGTAAAGTTTCAACAAGCTAAAGAAAACGTGTGCAGCAAAATAGAAATGCTATTATGGTGACATATTGACTTACCAATCGACATACATGGAACATACAGTACAACTAAATTAAAATATTGAAAGGGTTATTTTGTAATTTTAAACTGGTTTCCCATCAATATTTTATCTTCAACCAAACATAAATTCGGAGAATTTCACTCAATTTACCCAGTAATGTTTTGTCCAACCAAACATCTTTTTTTTAACTTTCCTACCTAACTCACTTTCCGACCATTACCCTATCAATTACATTTCCCTAGTATTCAAAAAATTTCTCCTCAATCAAACACCCCCTGAAGCTCAAATAAAACTGAAGTATTTGGAAATGAGACAAGGATTTGTTTATTGTCCACACGAACAGTGCAATTCGACTTAAAAATAAATAACATAAGAGATAAGTGATAAAAACAAAAGTTAGAGAATACGTAATTTTAGAAAAAAAATCACATAAAATATTTACTTTACCCTTATTTCTATAAACATAAAAAAAAAATACACTTCCATTTAAAGATCTTGATACAATGAACTACTCAAACCTAGAAGTACATACACATGATGCAGCCAATTAACCAACTAGTACTAAATCCTCTTGGTAGGATACCTAAAAGACAAATCATAAAACTGTTTCCTATACAAACGTTGACGTAAAAAAAAAAAATTAAAAAATGGAATGAATGAATCTAATATCTAGTGTGGCAATCTTCTTTGTAAAGATTAGAAGTTGCAGTAGCTGTTACTGATGCTCCTTGAAGTTCTGCAAATACTTACATCCTTTAGAACTCATGATGTATCCCTGCACCAGAAAGTAGAATAGGATACATACATATATCAGAAGCATGATATAAGAAATGTTCAATATATTCAAGTTGATAATCGTGAGATCTAGACTAGTTATAGTTGATGCAATCCGAGGGTAACCAGTGAATATAATAAGGAAAGACTTGATAACTTTTGTGGACTCTACTGAAAATTTGGAGCAACTCTTGGAGCCATTACGGCATTGTTTAGGCTTGTTCATTATCTATTAATTAACATTAACAATAGGCCTGTACCAAGTCATAATTGCAGGGATCCATCTAGTAACCAGACAATTACACAACTCAATTGCAGAAATATATTATAAGAGGAAAGTAAATTTTAGCCTTTTGAGTGATTTAAAACTAAATAGATTCTAGCAACCTTACAGACAATCTTGCACCAGGTTTGATTTGAATAAATTGAGAATTGAACTCCAACCAGTAAATTGATTATAGTGCTTCAGCATAATGCTTTAATAACATAACCAATTTATTGGTGAGCTTGGAACAAAGCTGCTATTTTGTGACTGAAAGATCACGGTTTAAATCTAGAAAACAATCTCTTTGCAAAAAAATAAGGGTAAGGCTACGTATGAGGATTTTCCTCACCCACATTTTTCATAACTCCGGATTTCATGGGGAATGGTTTTACAATGAACAAAAGCATAAAGAGAATAAAAATACGATACTAAAGGTAAAGTCAAAACTTGGAAAAACTGGCAGGTGCAAGATATTGGAAGACTATTAGTTGAAGTGTTGAATTCTGAACTTAATGTGGCATGCATGGTCTAACCCCTTAACAGAAGTAACAAACCAGAAATAGTAGTAACCAAACTCTTTTAACTAAGTAATGAAGAATATAGCCGGTGACCAAGGCAAAACAGAGATGGCAACAGGATCCAATGTTTTACCAAATATCAGAACAGGAATTGACTAGTAGTATTATTATAAGAAATTGACTAGTAGTCTCACATGACTTGGTCATGTTAAATAAGAAATTAGAGGATCAAAATCCATTGACTAGTAGTATTATTATGGCCAAGACATTCCCTCAAGTTGCTTTTTGCAAAGGTTATGATTCTTAAGAAGAGTGAGGGGTTGAATTGGGTAAGAATAGTTCATTCAAATCTCGTGCATGCAAGACAAGCTTATATATTATAATATTAAGTAATTCACCTGTTCCAATTAAGCAGCTAAAATCCAACTACCTAAGTTTTTTTATGACCTCTTCATTTTCAATCTCTGCATCAGTGAAAGTTAGGGCTCGCTGTAGCTTCCTGGGAGAGAACATCTCAACATCAGCCATATATGTGGCAGTCACGGGTCTGTGATCTGACAGTTTGAGCTCAGCCCTTCTATAACTCAGTAATCTCATTCCCTTGCCATACGAAAGAATCCGATCACACCTGAGAGGTGATTATAAACATAAAGAAAATTCATTAATAAAAAAAGGTATGTAACAGATACCACTAGTATACATTGAAGACAGGTTTAAGGACATAACTAAGGTAAAAACATTTTCAAAAACTCAGGGTGATAATTAACATGTTCAGTTTGATAGCATTCAGAATTTTCCAAAAGTCTCAAGTAAGACCTTTTGGATAAGTCTCCAAGTGTCTGCAGATCTCTGTTTAGAACATATGCTTGGCAGTGGCACAGTTATAGAATTACTATATATTTTCTTGAGCATGTAGAAGTATTAGTATCAAATCCTATCTAGCTCAACTATTGCATTACATAGAGGAAAACCTTGCTTTATTCCAAGCATTATTATCAGACTTAGCCCAAATCAGCCAATTAGATCAGGAATTGGTCCCTTAAGAGAATTTTAGGAAGTCATTGTCTACCATAAGCACTTATATCAACACTTGAAAAGTATAACGGTATTTTTTGGACATTGGTATGTTTCTAAAATGACCCGCAAGACCTTGCATAAATTAACTGTTAATTTGAATTCCTATGGTAGGCAATGCCAAACTAAGAATTTCTCTGATCTCCTAGTCACTCTAGGCCAACCAATAAATTGGTAATGTGAACGAAGCATTATGAATCGAGTTGAACCACCAGGTTCTTGAGCCTATTGACTCGATTTAGCTTTTAACTCAATTGAATCATCAAATTTATATGAATTGGACTACTTGAGAGTAAATGTATTAAAGAAATTATGTTGTGAAGTTCATTAGTTTTAACTTATTAGCATATAAATACCAAGTTCACCATTAGCATAAAAATGCTTAGTAAACTAATAAACTAAGCATTTATATGCTAATATAACTTTTTTATATTTTTTTGTAAATTTTATATTATTTCTGTTCTTATTTTTATTTAACATTTGTATATTTATTGAATTATATGAAATTTGAGTAGTGACTCAAAGGTTAAATCCGGAGACCTACTAACCGAGTATCTATGTCGTGCCAATCTATGAAGCACCGATACGTGTTTTCGATACGTTATTCCATGATAGAGGATGTTGATTACCAAACGATACGTTTCCGATACGCGTATCCGATACGTTGGAAAAAAAATTTAAAGAGTATCGGTGCTTCTTAGGTGCCAATGACAAGCCAAGTTACATGTCAATCAAATATTAAACAAATCAAATTATTTGTTACAATTTAACATAAATTTTAGTAATCAATGTATATGAAAAAATCAAAAAAATAATTTTTCAAAAAATTTAGGATAGGAAAAATTCACTTTTTTCCCCTTAAAGTTTTATTTTTGTCCCAAATATTAACTAAACTCATCAAATTTGTCACCTGCCAACTGTACATTTGTGCCTACATAAGATGCCATGTCAGCGAATTCGGTCTGATAGTGCACTAGATCTAATTGAAAGTCTCCAAATAGTAAAGGGACCTTCAAATTGATTTAACCTTATAAAAGCCAAGAATAGAAAGAAACTTCTCTTGATCTCACAAATAACAAAAACTATTTTCACATGCCTCAGGTTAGGAGTGTCAGTCTAGAAAATTCTGCTTTCATTAAAGCTCTTCAAATTTTAAAATAAAATATTACGGGAAAAAAATGGAATTCTGGCTAAAAAAGTTACCAAGTCATTCAACCTGTTTCCAAAACCAGATATCTAATCCAAAACATCTCATTTTGAGTCTTTGACTTTTAGGTGGTCACCCAAAATGATCAATATAAGATATTCCTAAGAAACTTAAAAACATGATAAAACAATGGTATTTTAGAAGATAGATAATAAACATCATAGCACAATATTAGCAACCAAGGAAGCAGGATCTCAGGTTAAACAAAAGCATACCAAGCTGGTGCACGCTTTCCAACCTTGGGGTCATCTCCAAAGTACTTATCTGAATTAACCTCATATTTATAAGTTGGTGGGAAGTTTAACATGCCTTCTGACCATCCTCCAAATGCACCGTTGTTGAGTTCTCGCACAAGCTGTCATAATAAGATTGTGTCAATTTACGAAACAGCCAGAACGTCACATTACAACTAGAGTTCATTTTTCGAAGCAGATCCTTTCCGCATTTCAAAACACATGGAACTAAAATGAACAAGTACATGAATGATGGAGTATAACTATCTAACTTGGTCCAATTGGGAACCATACAATTCAGGGAAGAGAAAACAAAATTTGTGCTTAGAACTACATAGTGGAGAGTTAATTATATGGAAAAAAAAGTACTAAATACAATTTTTCAGTTTCCAAATAGCAATGACATTGATCTGGACAAAAGACTGCTTCACATATCTCCTATCAGTTTTTCATTTTTGAATCTCATAATATACAATGTTTAATACGAATATAAATATATATAAAAGGGTAAAATCACCTACATAAATATTGATATTTTATATATCTAACACGAAATAGGATTAATAGTATTTTGAAAATTTTCATTTTAATATATATTTCTATGGACAAATAGTCATTCATATTCTATTATTGATTTCATCACTTTCTGGTTTCTATAAATAAATTTTCTTGGTTTAGAAAGAAATAAATAGATTCACCAAATAGAATGAATTTCTAAACCGAAGCTATCAAATTTATTACTAAATGACAATTAAAATTACAATTTCTAGCCACTGATAAATGGTGACAACCAAGTCTTAAACTTTTACTTCACTATCACACTTTGTACCTAACAAGTGCATATTTATATTTAAATCAATCTCTTCTATAACCAATTACTACATATCTAAAGTTATAATTGATGTAATGCTCTTAACTAGCAGTATTAATGACTCTTTAATTTAGTATGAAATGAAAAGAAACTAACATCAGAATGGAAGCACAGTTTTGCAAAAGATTTTTACTTATTACACCTCACAAAAGAGAGATCAAGGGACCAAAAAGTTACTCTATAGAATTGTTTTTGGAAAAAAAAAAAAAAAAGCCTCCAAGTTGGCTTCAACCCAATCAGTTTAGAAAACACCAGATTAGACTTTGTAAATTGTGCTCCAGAGGAATGTTCTGGTGCAGTACATACTAAATATAAGAGTTTCTATAGTACCTGGTCTTTCTCAACCAATTTTGACCACTGCTTTTTTGAGATAAGGGCTCTTGTTTCCACATTTGATAAGTTGATACGGTAATTCAGATCACCCAACCAAATTATACGTCTGTACATAAATTGGCATTGATTAAGCAATTATAAAACACAACATTTAAACACGGAATTTCAGTGACCAAACAGAAACAGAAGGAAGCTAAAAATGGCCGAACCAAGTGAATGAAACACGAGGGGGCAAACTACCTAAGTTACTAAATTATATGGCTTGCAATTGTTTTTTACCACATTAAACACACAAAATGAAGAGGGCGAGCCTAGATCAACAATAAAGTTGCTCCTTTGTGACTTTCAATCATGGTTTCGAATTCAAGAAACAATCTCTTTGCTAATATACAAAGATAATGCTACATACAATGATTGTCACCACCCCACCCTGGCTAGTCGGGGTTTAATGGGAGTAGTTTGGTTTAAGGGTTTTGTTTTTCTCCTTTCACATGAGAGGAGAAATTCTCCTACACACACATATTTCACATGGGACCTACTATTAAGAAATAAAAAAAATAAAAAAATAAAGCACATAAATCGATGTATGAGTGACATGAGAACGTATTTCCCCTTGGTTTAAACACACAAAATGCTTAAAGAATATTGAATTATTTGGTCATATAAGATATTCTGCTTATATAGTTAGATTCAATTATCAGTATCTCAATCAAATAAAAACTGGCAAAAATATTAGAATAAATTAACCTTTAGGATTTTCACATTATGGATTATGCTTCTTCATTAAATTTGAAAAAACTAGGATTTTTTCAGAAGGGAAGGAAGGTAGACCGGTAGAAAAGTAAATAAGCAGAGTACATAGTCATATAGAGAACAAAAACCAAACAGCAAAAGGAATACAGATCATGAAAGCATCTCTTGGCAATCCCACTGCACAACAACAATAATCAAGCTTTATTCCCACTACGGGTTGGCTACAAGAATTCTAGTATACCAGTCAGCTTAATCCTGTATTATAAATTAATGAAGCCTCATGTACCCTATATCCTTCTTAATAGTAACCCACCATGACCTTTTTGGTCTCCCTCTGCCCCTCTTTAAAAGCATCATTTGTAATATCACATCTTCTCACAGGGCCTGCAGGAAGGTTAACATTTTACATGATCAAACCATTCTCAAAATGGTTTGTCATCACGCTTTCCTCTATAGAAGACAATCAAACCTCTCTGATTAACTCTTTCCTAGCATTATCCAACCTAATATGTGCACTCATCCTTCACAACATCCTCATTTCTATGACCTTCATCAGAATCCAAAACAATTCCATAAAAATAACTGTCTCCCATAAGAGTGACAGAAGCAAGGTTTATCCTTAATTATTTTAGTATTTTCATCCGACCAGAGAGGTAGAAACACCATACAACAACAAAAGCTGCACATTGCTATAACACCTTGTCCCTAATATGCAATATCATATTTCATGAAACGAGTCATACTATAATATCATGTAATAATCTCAGCTAGTGTCTCGCCTAGTAACGTAGTGTGTGTTTGGTTTCCCATTAGGAAAGCCCCACCGTATCATGGTTTGGGCACAACTTGTTTCTTGTAGCTTTTGCCCAAAACATGGTATTGGGATTCCAAACGAGAGACCAAACACGCATATTAGTTATACCAAACTTAATGAAGAAGACAATAACAATTATAACCACATACGTAAAACTAGACAAAATAGCAAATGTTTTCTAACTGTAGGACAACTAGTCTAATTTCATTTTCTTCTTTGTTTCTTTACGTACATCTTTCCTTCCTATAGTTTATTATCTATGTGTGTGAAATCCATATCGAGACACTGATATTACAGAATATATAAAGGTAATGGAATCACAAAATGTCTGTTTAATATGTGTGTGTGTCTGTGTGTCAGAGTGCATGTGAAAATACCAGAGACAAAGAATTAGCTAACAGATACAAAACAAATGTTATTTGTAATGCACTTGTCAATTTAAGTAATACATAATTATACCAACTCTTTCTGATCTACAGGTTGTATAAAGGCATTCCAAAGTACTTAGCACTTGCCTAGGCTGACAAGTGCCTTACCAGAACACTTTGCCTTCATTGCAAAGGCACTTTGTGGCACTTTACCCTGCCTTTTCCATTCCCCTGTACCAAGTGCACATTTATATAGCAACATAAGTGTAAAGTTCCAGAGAAAAGGTTACCCTCCAATGTCGAGGGTTATTGTCAGTAATGTTGGTGTTACAACTAGTGTCAGGCACTAAGGCTTATTTTGTGTTGGATAGAAACTCATTGGCACACCATTGAGGAGTCAGGAGTCATAAAAGTAAATCCATGAGTCACATAATCTTTATCTAAAGCTAAATACAAGTGAAAAGGAAGCTCAGGTGCAACAAATACAGCCTGTTAAGACATGTTGAGATAATATGAATTCAGGTACAAGAGGAAAATGAATACCCCGAGTAATAAAATAATATTGATATTGTTGTGAAGGATGGATTATGATACAATACAAACGACAACGCATTAATCGCTATATATACTTATTAGACCCCAGCACTAATCTCTGCTTGTTCCGCAAGTCTCAGTAACAGTGGACTATTCCACTTCTCCATTCTTTCCATTCTAGCTTCTCTTGATCTGTTTCTCAGCTATTTCCTAATAAAATCGAGTTCTTCCATCTAAAAAACCCTAACAATTGGTCTTGGCCTACCGACTTCTTTTTTGGGGGAGAAATGGGAAACAGAGTCGAAGCATTGGAGGGTTCGGTGGATCTCATAGATTCTTTCTATTAGAGTACATGTGTTTCATTTTGGTCTGAGAGGACACAACCAGATAATTCACCAATAATTTCCTTACATTCTAATTTTTTGTAAAAAGTTTAAATCAAACTCCCACTTCCCCCTATAAGCACAATTTTTGGGCCCAATATAATTCAAAGGCATAGAAAAATGATAAACCCATAGAAAGATGAGAGCAAATAATTACTCAAAAAGACGAAAAAACCAAGGACCAGGAAATTCAGTGCAGAGGTAAACATATAACGTAGAAAAATGTACAATAGTTCTAAAAAGGAAGTATAATAACAATTCGGTTTGTCATAGTATATTAAAACAAGCACTCACTCGTGATCAAAGATTCTTTTGGGAAGTCCAATATAAGAAAGTGAATGAAAATGGGTTCTACGAAGTATCTCATGAACATCAGCATTTCTTTTAAGTTCATCTCCTTCCTTTTCACCGGATGTAAGGTGAGTGCATATGAAACAAAATAGCGTCTGATATATGGACATGCTTACAGATATTGATCCCTGGAAAAATTGAAAAAGTTTTTACAATCTGATGCAAAAATAATATTGATCAGATGGTTGCACGACTCAATATTAAATATCACCAATATTAAATCAATCTAGTTCAAAAAGACAAGATGAACTAAAAGAAGATCAGCATAATCATCACAAGAAAAAACTAATCGGTGTAACTAGTAAAGAATTTATATCAATTCAGACAAATCGAAATAAATCCTTCTTTGCCGGGGCTATTTAGGTTTGGAGAGGGCTATTTCCTCTTTTTCCAAAATTTTGATTAAAGTATGATCAATTAAAAGATAAGGAGGAACCAACTTTATGCATGATGCGAGGAAATTATCTTGGGCAAGATGGGCAATTGATTTTTTATTGAACAAGATAAACAGCAAGATGATAACAAAATCACTAAGCAATTGATTTGTTATGAAACAGAACTACTGTGTTTCAGTCCTTGGTAGGTAGCAAGCAAATATGTAAGAACCTAATATCATGTGATAATGCAGGAAATTGTATATGAACAAAACAAAACAAAAAAAAAGAACAAAAGATGAATTATCAAATGATAATATGACAATATAATCACAAAAAAAAATAAAAATAAAAAACATACAAACTCAAGCAGTGGGGAAAAAAAAAAGAAAAAAAAAATACTGTGAAGAAATAGAAAATACCTTGTTACCAATATAGCCCATAACACCAACACCAACAGTTGAAACCTTTACATTCTGAATATGTTTACGCAAGCTCCTACGAACCCATACGGTGATGAAAATCCCAACCATCTGCTTGCTCACAATCCTTACATATGAAGATCTTCTTCTCCGCTTCCTTAAAGCTTCAAGGTCAATTTCAGGAAGCAAACCAATCCCAGGTATTTCATCCATAATTGACTTGAAAGAATTATATGTTCTTAACGACTTTGATGATTTAAAGGATTTGACTGATTTAAAAGAAGTTGGCCTCTCCAAACCTCGCTGGGATAACAGATGTAGTGGTGGCTCTGGCCAGCTCAAACCAATCCTTTCAGACCCACTAAGCATTCGGGTTAGTTTAGTGGCCTGTTGGGCATATGATGTGTCCATGTTTTCTGACGAACCTTGTAGCCTATCAAACCTCTTTGGAAAGGAAAACTGTCTCTTTAAATCAATTTCATCTGGCATACCGGAGTTGGCAATATCAGCAGCATTGGAAGCCAATAAATTTGTATTCATGATTTCATCTGTGATTGTTCCATTTGTACCCCCATCACAAATATTGTGTTCTTCATCCAAAGGATGTACTTCCTCACCAATGTCACTATCACTTTCAAGTAATATTTCTTCTTCTATACCAGGGACATCATCTGATGGCTTAAATCTTGATGGAGATGGTGGATCACTAAAGGATTTTATCTTCAGTTCTGCAGGTCGAACTTTATTCAGTGTTTCCCGAATAATATTCTCCCATTTTTGAACAGGACGAGTATCTTCAGCACCAAAAATGTTACCAGGGTTTAAGGGAACAATCTCTTGAAGACTGCAAGTGTAAAGCATTGTTTAGTAAAACAAAAGGGATGGATCTTGATATGCATGAAATAGAAGTGATTATAGCAGAAAATATTTTAAAAGTGATTACAAAATGGCATCAGATGTATTCAGGTGTACATACGATTCAAACGAGGAGAAAAAAGAAACTTATGACGAGGACCAAAAATTCATAAACATATATGCCAAGACCAGCTTAACATGATGAATAAGTAACAGTATTTGATGTATATATATCAGCTCAACATTATGTATTTCAAGAAGTATTCTCAGTAACAACCAGAGGAGAACTTACCCAAGGACGTAGATGTCAGCCGGTTCATTGACACCAAGCCATTCATCAACATCTAGATCATCAGGTGGAAGTCTTCCTCCAACATTCCAAGTGCCAACACATACCCTAGGAAGCAAATATACATCACAATCCAGAAATGAGAGGCTTCAGAAATACTGCTAAATAAACAGTGCTTTTCACACTTTCAAAGCAGTGCAACTATTGTTTCCTCTTGCTTGCTAAATAAACATGAGTTGTGCCTCACCTCAACTCCTTCATGTTTATATACTGAGATCTATAAGTCGAAGACTTTTGCCTCCTTAACCTTGGAAGAAATTCTGTAATTCAAAAGAAATTTGGGCTATTATACAAAAGCAATAAAGAAAAACAATATATTAAACCTTCACAGTTCGCAAAACAGATGAAAAATCAGAAAAGACTAATATTAGAAGTTAGAACTGGACGTTCATGGAGCTAATTATTTCTGCCCCATGCCATGAATTTTTTGTGATAAGCAGCTTACAACAAGGGAGGAAGAATGTCTCCATACAGGAATAATGTTATAAAGGTTTTAATTACATGACATTAAACACTTTGATTTGCCTAATTTAGCAACCATGTTTATTTTAAATGGAGAAAATCAAGTAGTTTCCAACGACCTACTACAGGATGAATCATCCAAACTGACAAGTAAGCAACAACAAATCCTAGTTTCAGAACTATAGAGATGTATCATTCTTACGCCCACTGAAAAGCCTTATGCCAGTCTTCAAATTATGTTAGAAAAAATGAATAAAATTCTGCATTTCACAGTTGATAAATTAGAGCTTTCATGAATGGAAAAAGTCACCATTTGATTCACTAGGAGCTTCATCACCTCTGTTGTCCATAAACCGCGACTGTCTTGGCCACTCTACAGTATACACCAAAACCAAAAGTGTTCAACAACCAAAATACATAGGAGATCATTAAACACAGCCTGCAATGCCTAGAAACAATCTCAATTTTGAGTTTTCTGATCATTTGACAACTGACATACACCCCAATGCTCAATTTTCCAAATTCTAATCAAATTAACAAAATCCACAGCAACCCACTTCCCCAATCTTCAAAATGAAAAAAACACAGGCACTCAAAATAATAATAGAGTCATTGTTGTATGGACTCACCTTCATTGTCTGAATCACTAATAGGATCCCCTTCATCATCATCATAATCATCATCATCAGGGTCAGCACTGTAATCAGAGTCGTTGCTTCCCATGTTAAGCAATTTGCGCAAGACCACCCTTGCCCAGAAGAGCTGTATGCAGGACCAACCCAAACAACATAGTTCAGCCCAAGTCCTCTGCAATTTTCCTCAGTTTCCCAAAATCAACAAACCCCATAACACCAAATACAGCAACACGAACAACAAGAGTCCAGAAAGAAAGAATCCATAAGAGAGAGAGAGAGAGAGAGAGTACCTGGTTGTGGTGTGGTGACCTTTGCCTCATCACTGTTGATAATAGGTTATTAAAATACAACAAAGCAGAATAAGAAAATGAAGATGGGTATGAAAGCAATGCCTTAAAGAAGAAGAAGAAGAAGGAAGGTTAAGCCTTAAGAGGGAAGATTGAGTTGCCAATACACAGTGAGATAACAATCATGGCACTTGGAGCTGAAAACAACGTTTTCTTTTTAAGATTTTGAGGCTTTGACTGTGGAATTTAATAGTCAATTGAGAATTTGAAGCGGTTGGTTGAGTTAAAATTTACAACTTTAAGGAACGCAGGGGAGTTAAGCATGTGGATGAGAGCGTGTGTTTCAATCTATTCAGTACCACCTCCTAATTATCTATTGTGAACGGGTAACACCATTTTTTTTAGGTATTCCTTAGTAGATAGAAGGCTAAAATTGAAAAAGAGAAAAAATAAGAATAAAAAGGGAAAGAAAAATTCATGTTATGGAAGGGAGCACTAAAAAGATTTAGTGTCTTAGACCATATAAGATATTTCCTTCTAAAAAGAGTTTAAAATTTTAATCCTGAACCCATCCTAAATCAGTTAATTGCGAAATAATGAATCGATTGGAATATTTTCAAAAAAAAAATTACAACTTTAAATAAAGGGTTTATTATCTCTAATATATATATATATATATATATATATGGTGAGGATAATTTTACACCAGTGTAAGTTACATTCTTAATCTTGTCCGTTAATCTCACTTATATCTAAGGACTCGAATTTTTTAGTAATGTAAGCCATTGGATATAAGTGGATCAATGGTCGAGATTGGGTGTAAGACTTCTAACTCTTACACGGATGTAAGATATCATACCCTATATATATATATATATATATATATATATATATATATATATATATATATATATATATATATATTACATGTAAAAGTATTTGAGATTTATATTTTTTTTCTCTCTTTTCTCTTCACGTTATTTTACGTGGATGCTACATATTTTTATGATAAAATGAGATATAACATGAAAAATATCATTACCCATAAATAAAGAATACTTGGTTTGACACATATTTGTCGGCCAAAATAAGATATAGGTTTTAGTACTGTTTCATGGTTATCAACAACATTTGACATGTTTTATAAGACGGCAACAAGTGCTCCTTTGAGAATCCTAGGCCTAAGTCAAGGTGGCCGGTTGGATTATTCTACTTCTACTTTAAGGATTTTTTTATTTTTATTTTTCAATTGGACTCAATTTTTCTTGAAATATTCATATACTTTGATAGAAAGTTGTTAGTATTGCACGATGTAGATATGATTTAATTCGAAAGTTGAAACAAAGACTTTCAATTTCCAATGTTTAGAAAAACAGAGAATAACTTAGAAAATAGAAACATGAGAAACTATATACAAATAATTGGGGGAAAATTAAAATATTGTTATTTGAATAAATAATTACGGATAAATTGTTGTTTTAAATGTAATTATGGATATGTTGCACCCATTCACGTTCAAATTGGGCAACAAAATTCACACCCAAATAAAGTATGAATGCCACGTAATTCACGCCTAAGTTAAACGTGATTAGTTATTGCCCATGTAGGTGTGAATACATGGATTATCCTGTTCAATTTGGGCGTGACTCATACCCTTGACCTGCCTTTTTTTGGCATGATTGGCATACTTCTTCCTTATTTAAACACCTATCTTTTTGGCGTGATTGGCATACTTCTTCCTTATATTATAATGGTAGCAAAGTTCAAGGTCGACATGGTGTAGTTTTTGAAGGAGAGAAAAGGCCAACACGCATCATCGCAACTCAACATTTAGCGAACTACATCAAAAAATTCATCAAAAATTAACTCTTGAATGTAAGCAATCTAACAATCTGGTCGCTGCAAGAATGTGGTGTGAATCACAATACATTAGTATGCAAGTTGTGGATGATGAAGACGCAAAAATTGAAAATGGATAATTCTTCAATCAGTCAAGGAAAGACTTTTTAGAGTTGTACGTGGATATTGCCGAAACAAAGGATGTTGTTTTACCCATGAGGTCAATTGATTTCAATTTTGCACATAATGCATCATCATATGTTTCTCCAGTTGTTAATCTGTTAGTGGAAGGAGAAAATGACCCTACCTGGGTTATGGAAGACGATGGTGATGATGACGATGATGAAAATATCACAATGGAAGATCGTCTTCTTGCTGAGGATGCTAGTAGATGATGAACGTGGTATGCCTGAAACTTAAATCCTAGAATATAATATTATGGGGGAGTCTCATGTCCAGGAGCATCATGAAATCGCATCCACTTAATTACCGCAAATTTCTAAAGGTGTGTTAGTAAACAATAAAAATATACAAAAATCTTCACAATTTTGTTTTACTAGTATTACTTCGTACATGCAGGTGACAATGTTCTTCCTTTTGGAATGGAATTCCACATTACACATACATTGATTGGGATCATCCGAGGGAACAAGATTCTTATAATGAAAGTTCAAGTTCAAGTTCAATTAATGGTCCATGGATAATAGCTAATAAGTTGTATGTTAAGCAAGAATTTTCATAAAAAAGGTGCAGATGGAAATCAAGAGAAACCTAATGAAGGAGCATCAAGAAGTGGTTGTGCTTGAGAGCACGCCTACAAAGATAAGTATGAAATTTCGTGCGCATGAACAGGGTTGCCCGGGGAGGGTTAGGGTAATAAAACCAACATACGGTGAAGATTTGAAGGTTACTAAATGGGGTGGAGACCACGATTGCTTGAATGACCACATGTATCATAGTTATAGACAGCTTGATGTTGATGTTATTGCTTCACTCGCACTAGGAAAGTTATTGGATTATTTTGTCATTATTTTGTGTTTAATAGTATTGTCATTTGTCTTAATGTCTAGCTACAATATGATTGTTAGGAATGATAAAAGATGAGCCATAAGTCTCAATTGCACTAGTTCAAGAGAGGATCACCATGCGTATGGTTTCAAAGTTTCATATAGAAAGACATGGTATACAAAGCAGAAAGCAATTGCAATGATGTATCGTCATTAGGAGGAGTCTTATGCATTTTTGCCCAGGTGGTGTGAATATATGCTTTGCTTTTCACCAGGTTATGTTTATAATATTCAAAAAGAGGATTATTTTGTTGCTCATCGACTGGTACGTGAAAAACGTGTGTTTCATCGCATTTTTTGGACCTATAGATAATGTTGTGAAGCTTTCATTTTTTGCAAGCTAGTAATCCAAATTGATGGCACTCATTTATATAGTAAGTATAAAGGAAAATTATTGATTGCTACGGCTCAGGATAGAAATAATGAATGTTTACCACTAGCATTTGTTGATTATGAACCTCTTTGAGCTTTCTAGGCCTTAATGGTATTGGTTGATCCAAATCACACTGTCTTATGCATCTATCTGATTGGAAGTACTTAATCGTATGAAAACAAATGACCAGTGTCCTAGCCAACCACAAATATCGCTCTTGTGCAGATGCATCCAAGAAATGGTAGTCACAATATAGCTGCCAAACCACCTACAAAAAAATAAAAAATAAACACACACTAACTATCTACCACCGTGTCAAAATAATTAATTAATCCAAAAATATAACATACCTCGTCCCTGCATAGCGTGTCTAGAGTCCCCCGATACAAAAGTTGTTGTTGTGGTTTAAAGCGGGCTAAACCATTAAACTTGTTGTCCAAACATAAAAAAGTATTAATAATTTGTAATGAAAAAGATAACGAATGAAAATATACAAATGACACATATTGATGCCCGTAGTGCCACTCCTGGTGAGTAGGCCGAGGAAGAGGAGGAGCAATAGGTGAAAATCTGAAGCAGAATATGGCACCCACCCATGTCTGATCTACCCGGGTCAGCACACTCGCACAATTGTCTAAACAAATGAGCTAGAACAGTAGACCCCCAGTTGTACTATCCAGTCTCTCCAAAATCTCCTACAAGCAATGCAATATAGCAACATGCAATGACGCTACCTCCCGATCTGTCGCAAAGGAGCCATAATCCCAATATACGCCCAATTTGCACCTTAGTAAAAAATATAACCTGCTCTAGATGCGCAACAACTGCACCTCAATGTGGACAGAGTCTATCTAAGTACGATAGCTTCACATCCCCAAAAGGGAGCTCAGCCTCAAAGGGAGCATGACCAAACACCTCTTGACACACGACCTACCAGTCCAAAGATGTACCTTCGGTGACCATTTTTTTTGCCATTCGGCAATCCCAAGATATCCGCCACATCCTGCAAGGTGATGGTCATCTCGCCCTGCGTCATGTGGAAAATATGTGTCTCTAGTCTCCACCTATCCACTAGATCACTAATCAAGGTGGGATCAATCTGAAATACATGCAGACAAACTATCAAATAAACAAAATTATCCATTACTTTTTTATATGAATACCTGAATATGCCGCATACGTGCAACATGTAGGAAGCCAGCCTGTGACAGATAGTCTGCCACAATGTCGAGAATATCGTTAGGAGATGGCCCCCTGCATCCTCGCTTCTAGTCATCAACTTGCGAACCTTCTCCTTATTCCACACAGCCTGTGAAACATGTGTGCTCTATGTACGCCTTCGAAGTACTTTCCACCTGTATGGTCCTGGAAGCACGTGTGTTGTGGGATCCGAAGGCTCGGTATCAGATGTAGACTGAGATTACTGTTGGGCTACTCACGGCAAATGCACCAATCGTACAAGTAATATAATGATTGAATAAGATATCGTTCCCACGAGGATTATACTCAAGCACTAATTGATTATCGCAATTTTAGTTGGACAATCAAAATTGTATTTGAAACGGAATTTGAATTTGATATTTAAAAGACGAACTAATTAATCACAAGAATTAAAATTTAAAGATGTGATTTAACTCTAATAAATAGCAAGAATAAAAGCAAGAAATTAAAGATTGAATTTACTGATTTAAAAGAATGTAGCTAAGGTTTCGATTTCCTTTAATCTCTTTATTATGTTTGAATTCCTTCTTAATGTTAATCGTCCTTAATATCAATTTAATCAATTCTTCATGTAATTAGGGCTCAATCCCTTGTTACCCTAAACCTTCACAATCTTGCAAGAACCCTATAGTTCCCCAGTTATTCCCCAAGAATGCAAGCATTAAGTTCAAGAATCTTAAAGATTACGCAAACTCTATGTCTATCCCTAGAATCATAAAGCGTACGATGAAATTATCAGATAATGATCACATACCAACATTCCTATTATCATGCATTTACCTATGATCATTATATAAAATTCAAGCCTATATAAAGCATTAAAAACAAATAATTTCGTTCATGATATAAAGGAAAATCAACATACGAATTGTTCAAAGCATAATAAATTGATTAAATTCCATCTAACCCTAATTACTTAAATATTTAGCCAGACATAGCAAAATCAAGAACAAAAGAAAATAGAAAAGCTCCCCCCAAACTCCATAGATGATTGGTGAATCTTCAATATCTCCAGTGCAGAATTGATTCCGATCTGCCTCCGCCGCTCACGAACGTGAATCGATGAATTTCTCCGCGTTCCCTCTGCCTCCAAGTACCCCAAGACTCGCTTAGAATATGAAAAGTTATTAATTTTGACCCAAAATGTGTTTTTAAGGGTAAAGAATTCGTGCCCTAAGTGGATTCTTCAATTGGGCTTAAGTTGGGTCTTTCGAGGCGCTTAAGCTTACTGATGGGAGCTTAAGCCTGAATTTGGGGGCTTAAGCCTCCTGGGACAATAGTGCAGATTTGAATGAGGGCGCTTAAGCCTGAGTTTGGGCGCTTAAGCGCCCTCATCGAAGAGGAAATTTTTAACTGGAGTGAGCTTAAGCCTGAATTTGGGGGCTTAAGCCGCCATCTTCAACAACTTGATTTTCTTGATAAGATCTTCAACTCTTCTTGTTTTGATCTTCATCTATCATATCTTCAAATTTGATTCATTTTATCTTCAAATCCCTTCAAAATAGCAAATGTATATTATTTAATTAATAATTCAAAAAGTTCATGATTATCATATTAAAACTCTAGTTTTTGACTTGTTCAACTAGATAATTCATATTATTTTAGTCTATAAAACAAGATAAACTAAAGGTTTATCAATGACTCAGAAGATGATGAGTCAGCTATAATAATGTATTATACACAATTACAAATTAATTGCTATCATTAATTTCATTTTCAAATAATTTACATGCCTAAAACAAGATTTAATAAATATATTAAATTACATGCATAAAATACTCCTAGATCACTACCAATTTGTAGGTCACTAACATATTCCTAAGTTACTAACATATTTCCAGGTCACTAATATATTCTAAAGTCACTAACATATTCCTAGGTCACTAGTTTAACATATGCCTAAGTCACTAACATATTTATAGGTCACTAATGTATTCTAAAGTCACTAATATATTCCTAGGTCACTAGTTTAACATATTATATGTACAAATTCCTAGGTCACTAATAACATATCTACTGCTGTATTTAAAAAATAAATAAACTAGATATGAAGACTTACTTGTCTGACAGGACTTCGCGGCACAAAAATCTAGAGAGAAGTCAGAGAATAATTTTAGAGAGAATGAATTATGTGGCTTTCACACCTTATTTGGGCATGAACTTTCCTTCCCATTTTTTTTTTTTGAATAAATTCAAAGGTATCCTTCGACCGTAACCGAAGACTAATCCCCATCGAGCACTGTCGGACCCTTTCAGGGGCGGCTCTCCCAAATCCTTTTTTTCCATTCCAAGGACTTGAACTCGAGACCTCTGGTTAAGGGGCTCAGACTCCTTACCACATGTGCCAAAGGAGTTTGGTACTTTTCTTCCCAATTTAAATATGAATGAGTGCAACATATTCGTAATTACATTCAAAACGACAATGTATCCGTAATTATTTATTAAAATAGCAATATTTTAATTTTTTGCCCAAATAACTTATATAATTTTTTTTTATTGTATGGGTTTTATAAGAGTTATGTTGCAGGAAAAATGATTGTGTGTTATGTTATAGAGATTTGTTTTGCGTGTCGGGAGTGTTTTTTTTTTTGCTGCGGGCCCCACAAAATGTTGTGTGTGTAGGAAATTTTTTGTGGTCATGTTAAATTATAGATGATAAACCCTTATTGTATTTGTCAATCTTACCATTCAATATTATTTATGATTCACGGTAAAAAAAATAATTGAACAATTTACAATACTTATTGCAACTCAACAATTTTGCTTTCATCAATTATGCTACACTCAAATGACTATTAGACCTTCTATTTAGATACTACAGCTTGTATTTTTCACAATCTATTTGAAAGGGGAATTCTTGCATGTATGTACATATATAGTGAAAAATTATTTTTCCTTCTTTCTGTAGCATACTTTGCAAGGAAGAGCCTTAAAGTGTACTTATGTATGCAACCGAAAATTGTATGCACAAAAAAAAATATATATGTGTAAACGAAATCACATACAAAAATCTCAACGTTTGAACGAATTAGAGCCAGTGTTTTATACCTCGGAAATGATTTATATATAACGTGGTACTACAATTGAGAGTCATATGAAAACATCTAAAAATCCAAATAAAGTTTTGATACATATAAAATAAGTTTAATTAATACAGTGTTAAAACTAAAAGTAAACTTGCTTCCGTAAGCCCATCAAGCAAAAAAATTGATCAATTAGTGAGAAGGTTTTATTTTTAAAAGAAAATTTTGTCTACCAAATAAAAAAATCTTCAATATTCCTGTAATACATACTTTTTTTATTAAAGGTATAAAAAAATAACTTATTCATTAACAATAAATGAATGAATGAAATAAAAGCAATTAAGTTAATTATTTTTTTATTTTTAGTAAGTGACACACTGAATCTTTAGTATTATAATAAGAGTTATTTTCCTTCATTATCCAAAAAAAAGTATTATAATAAGAGTGAATATAGTTACTAAAAAAAATGAGTGTAATATTCTTCTAATAATAAAACAGTTGTAATATAAGTCTATTATATAAGAATATGAAAAAAAATCGAGTTATTGATGGAGAGAGTGCCGCTGTTCACGATGTGCCAGTGAAAGTTAGCCTTTTAGGATCTAAAAGGGAAATAATTTATGTAAATTAAGGGATGAGACGAATTAAGAAAGCACTAGGGGATAAAATAAGCGAAAAATAGTTTTGCTTTTGGTGCAGAAAATCTTTTTATGGCACATTTATATAAAGTAAGTGGGTCTCGTTATAAAAAAAGAAAAAAAATTATTTATTTTTATATTAATATGACAGAAAAAAATTAGGCAGCCCTAAAATAAATTAGTAATGAAAAAACTGATAACCCATCCAACCTAACCCGTTTTAAAATGAGTTAATTCATTTTGATTATTTTTAAAAGTGGATTGAAATTTGAAAATCACAATTCATCCCGATCCGCCAACATATAAATATGATTTTCTTAAATATTATATTTTTTATAAGGATAAAAAAAATTTTTGGTCAATGGAGATAAGTTATATCCGGTGAGCTTAAAATGATGTTGTTTTGGGATGGAAATCAATGTATTTTTATAATTTTAATATATTGCAAGGTAGTCTTTATCGTTATAATTTTTTAATCTTATACCCAAAATATCATCATTTTGAATTCATTGGGGATAATTTTATCTGGAGTGATTGGAAAAATACTTTTTTTTTATAAATTATCATGTCCCATATAAATAAATATAAAAGGCATCAAGGGGAATATTAATCTCATGTTACATGAAAGTAGCTCTCTCATGTTATATAGAGAGTCCAAGTGAGATCCACCATTAAAAAGCAAAAAGTAAAAATAAAAAAGAGTGGGTGCGATTTCAAAAGCGAGATAAAATGAGATTGTTCTGTCCTGTGGACAGAGATGTTCAACCTTTATCAGGTTGATTGATCGCTTTGGATCGTATAGCCTTGACTAGGGGTATCTATTGAGGAGATATCCCTATGCCTAGCTTGATCACTGCAAAGAATATGAATGTGGTGATAGTGTGTGAAAGTAATGAATCAAGTGTGTTGTATTGTCGAGGAGCCCTCTTATTTATAGGGGCTGCCTCTGATTTGAATTGGTGTAGCTGAGCTGTAATGGCGCGGGGCCATTATAGCCTTGTCGGCTGTAACAGCCCGTGTTAACCCGGTCTGTTAACACACTATCGTATTAAGCCACGCTTAATTAAAATGCGGAATAACTTTTTCTTTAATTCAATTATGACGTCATTAACTTAGCCAACTTGATTACTTAATCATTTTCATGAAAATACTGCCTGTATGTAAATTGCAAGACAACTAACTGAATACCTCGTACATAAATATAATAAGTGAGTATCTAAAGCCACAGGTCTACACAAGTAGCCTGGGTCAAAATCCTGATACTTTAATTACAACATTAACCTAAAAGACCAAAGTCAAACATGTGGCATGGACAAACCCCATGCTCACCAAATAAGGCAACAATGCCCAATAACAGTCATAACATAAACTCAGCAGAAAACATAAACAACAGTAGGAAAACATAATAGCAGTCAGCATATCATCAATCAGCTCAACTCTGGCCTCCTGCCACCTGAGCCCTCAACATTACCTGATCCTGAAATAAGCGTCCCCAAACGTGGGGTGAGATCTCTAACAAGAAATCTCAGTAAGACAAGGGGTCCTCAAGGAGTCTCCACCCCAAGCTCACTTACATGTGTAATATAAGTTCTAAAAAGCATTTACAATATAAGTTCCAAAACTATGCGATGCAGCAATTAATCATGTCATGTGTGCATATCAAATCTACTGGCCAGAGAAATGTAGGAATACGTCTATGCCTACATGAGTACCAGGACGCTACCTGTACCTCACCACAGCCTCACCATCTTGTATGTACTACATACTCAGGCTTACCGTATAGGTGGACACCACATGCATATCATAACGGAGTATACCGATCGTTCCAAGTAATAAAACACATGTACACGTTAAAGCATGCATCTTTAGTTCATATATCTTATACCCTCTTGATGAAGTAGACTGCATTTCGTGAATATCCATCCCAAAGATCCAACTTTTAACACATGTATCGTCTCCACAGGGATTGTAGACCAAGTACTATAATAACCAGTCCCCTTAAGTTGAACGTATCAAAAGAGGTAGCAATTGTTGTTGTTTTAAAAACAAAAAGTAAATTAAAAAGTAAATTGCGTGTTTTTAGGGTTTTCTTAAGAAAGAGATGAAGAGAGAGATTGAATTAAAAGAGATTGTGAAAAACAATTGTGAAAAGATTGCAGTAAGAGTACGAACACCTGACTGATCCCCTCCTTGTAATCTGAATATAAATTTATAAATGAATTACTCTTTTGATCAAACGATTCACCATCTTTTATTTAATTGGTTAAGCCCTAATCCCTTAGTGATCTTAACCTTATTAACCCTATTAGAACCCTAATTCCTTAGTGATTCCTTTTCAGGTTAATCATGTAATTCGGTGAATCTCTCGCGTTTGCAGTTCATGTAGCCTATCCCTAGTGCGTACATGAACAGCTATTTTCCTCCTGTTCGGGTATTAGGATCCCAATATTCCTATTGTGAATCCTAACCCTAGTGATCTTGTTAGAATGATCAGATCTAGAAGATCAATGAGATGAAGAGCGAAGGGAAATAGATGCAAAAGGATAAACATATATAAATCAGATCCAAACTACAAGGGGTTCACATTCAGGGTTGTGACCCTTACCACAATACTAAGATCTAGCCAACCATATTCATGGCTGATCTCAAAAATTCAACAAGAAAGTAAATTACAAGAATCAATGAAGAATGAACGACGAACAGCCTCCTCTCTCTCCAATGACGGTCTCTTTCTAGGTTTTGAATTGAGTGTCCTTTTCAGGTTCTGCCACTCCTTATTTATAAGACCCATATTTCATCTTTTATTCCACTTTTGCCCTTTGATAGTTCAGCTGTAGCTTTTAAACCCACGCTTGCAGCGTCAATCTCACGCTGTGAGCGTGGATGCCTCTGTAATCCCACGCTTGCAGCGTCAATCTCACGCTGTGAGCGTGGATGCCTCTGTAATCCCACGCTTGCAGCGTCAATCTCACGCTGTGAGCGTGGATGCCTCTGTAATCCCACGCTTGCAGCGTCAATCTCACGCTGTGAGCGTGGATCTTACTCTCTGCCAATCCTCATTTTCCTTCAGATTTGTTTGTTTTACCTGAAATTTGAGCATAAAATCAGTTAAACACTTTTGAAAGTGGAATTTAAGGATTATAACAAGATCCATTGCATTTTAAATGAGGAATAGTTCATTATTCTTCTCTTTTTGGCTTGAATTTACTCATGTGCTGACGGCACATCAAACAATTCCCAGATTTGAACGTTGCTGTCCCTAGCAATGTAGTGAATCAGAAGAGAAACAAGATGAACTTCTGCAAAGAGACATCTGAGCATCTATATTTTGAGAATTTTAACTGCTATGCACTTATAACTTCATGGCAAGGAAAATCTGTGATAATACTTTTCAGTTTCATCAAGAATTTGGATCCCAGCTTGAATGTTTCTCACTAACATGCATATTTTTGTCACTCAGTGTTTGAGGGTTCTGCACTCAATCCCTCAATGTAGCAGTTAATCTTTGAGGTTTGAACATATTCTCAATCCCTAAAAATAAGGAATCCATTTGCCATGCATCCACTGATCAAAAGGTCTTTGCAAGGTTGTAACTTGGCTTAGGCTAAGGTATGAATATTTGGGAAAGTAGCTAATTGTTACTGTATATGAGATTGAAGAACTATTAGTTGTTCATGCTCAGAAACAATTTAACTTAGTTCTTCCTTTCCTATTCATATTTTTCTTTTTCTTCTTCCTTCCTGACCCTTTTCTGCTTTTTCTGTTGCTATGCAACTTTTCATTTGTTCTCTTTTATCTCAGCTTTTGTTTTTGTCAGCACTTCAACTTCCATGAACCTCTTTTTTGAATTTTCTGTAATAAGTACTTCAATCTCATTCAAGGTGTGTCAATAGGAAAAGAAGTCATGTATCTTATGGTTGAATCCAATAAGAAATAACAGGCTAAGGCTCAAATGGGCTAGCAATGACAATTTCTTTGGACAGTTATTTGGCCAAGTAACTACAAGAAGGAACTGCCTTTATCATCTCAGCCATGCATGCAAGCTAGAGAAACAATTCAAATTCAAGAAACCACTACACTGAGAGGTTTTCCTAATTTCTATTTTCAGCTCAATCTCTATGCTGTTTTCCAAACCAGAATCTAACTTCCAGAATTCACATCAGGCATTATCTTAGAAAGATTTACCATGAAGTAACTACACAGATAGGCAGACATCATTCTCAAATTAAATGCACAAATGAATATTCACAGATATCATTGATTTGTTCCAATTCAAGACTTGAAGCAACATGTCAAACCTGAGATTGCTTGCTTTGGAATTCAAGTTTTTTTTTTTTTTTTTTTTTTTTTTTTTTTTTTTTTTAGATGCAAAACTGAAATGAAGGAAAACTAAAACTAATTAAAACAGTAAATGTGTTAAGAAACTCCCTTTTGTGTTCCACATCTAACAATGTTTCGCATGTGCGGCATGCGACCCAATTCCCAGATTTAGAACATTGCTGTCCTCAGCAACAACTATTTTCAGCACCAAATACAGATTCTGTCAACTGGAACATGCACATCTTTGTTAATCAACAAAACAACAAAAGTTTTATTTTTTTTTTTTTTTTTTTTTTTATTTTTTATTTTTTTTTTTTTTTTTATTTTTTTTTTTTTTTTTTTTTAAATATTGCATCAAAAGGGAACTTCTCTCATCATATTGTCTTCAAACACAATCAAACAAGGAAATTGACTCAAAAAAAACATTAAAACTGAAACTAAAAATTGTTTTTGAAAAGATAGAGGATCATCAGTAATCCTCCATGGTATCATCATCAGCTGGAGGTGAGGAATGTGGATGCTGTGATCTGAAATCAGTGGTGTCAATCCCACGATCACTGCACAGTCTTTCCAGCATACCCCGCATGAACCTTTGCTCCATCGTCATGTCTTGCATCTGACGATCCAATCTCTGAAGAAGTACCATTTCTTCAGAAGGTGCTGCTGCCGATACAGATGCAGATGCTGGAGCTGGTGGCGGTATTGGTTGCTGTCCACCCAAAGCACACGACGCCTTCCAGATGGAATGACGGTTGGACTCTGCCCTCATTGTATGAAAATTGGCTTGTGTAAGCTCCTTTTTTACTTTTACATCATCAGCCTCATCATTATCAATTTCCACCCCAGCTTCCAAGCAAAGGTGCTCTATCAAGGAGCTGTGGGCTAGATGGATCTCAGCTTTTTTCTGGGTGATGATGTATACAATCCTTTCAGATAGTAGAGCAGCAATATCCAAATTCTCCTCACTCATGAGGGTATAGAGCAATGCCGCTCTTTCAACATTCACATCACTCATATTGGTAGAAGCTATGATTGTTGAGTTGATAAATGTGTGCCAGAACATCGCTTCAGGATTCAGATCCAACCTTTCCAATTTCTCAGGTACCCCTGAATTTCCACTTTTTGTTTTCCAAGTGGCATAAGGATGGGTGATTGCACTTTTGATTCTTTCAGCAGTCTCTGGCATATCCTCCCAGTACAGTCCGGTTTCTTCAGAAGGTTGCATTTTGTTATAGGTTTGAGCAAAATAGCATGCCTTGCTCCTGTCAAAGCTGGTACCCAGAAATGTCTCTATTACTGCGGGAGAGAAAGAAATCTCATGTCCCCGCACCCAACTTTTCCTTGTTGAGTCCACCATTTCCAAGTCAGCATTTGCACAAAACTCTTTGAGAATTGTGCTTGAACTTGGACCAGCAAATCGTACCAGTTTGTTCCACCTTCTTCTTTCGGCTGTTATCCTGACCGGACAGTCAGGATCCATAAAGGCACTAACTTGTCTTTCCGAAATGATCTTCTTTGGTACAAACCATTGATAGTACCGTTCTTGAGCCTCAGGGGACAAGAACCTAGTACTATCAAAAATGGAGGACGAAGACGTTCGCGGCCTCTTTGTGCCAGCAGCACTACTGTCGCCCGTCTTCTTCCCTGGGCCAGTTCCTTTTGTGGTCTTTTTAACTTGCTTACCCTGCACTCAGAAAAGTCCCAACACCATAGAATTCAAGTATATCAGAAAATCATGAAGCATCCACCCAAATGTTCCATACCAATCTTAGAGACCAACTATCAAACACCTAGCATGCATTTTTATTTTTATATCTTACAGCCAGACACCCTCATCCTCATCCCCATGGAATATGTGAACAAAGCAACCATGAGAATAGAGAAGGGAGGAGGTAGAGAGAATCATGAGATAGGTGAAGGATCATAAGAGTTACCTTGTCTCCAGCCATTTGAAATCAAAAATTGAAACCTGATGGAGATGCACTGGCGATGCTCTGTGGTGGAGATGTGGTTGTCTTGATGATGATTGATTGACAGTGATGGAAGGGATGATATGGTGATTTGGGGATGGTGAGGAGAATAGAAGAGGAAGAGGAAGATGGAGGGAGTGACGGCAGTGAAAGGGTGAGGAGAGGAGAAGAGAAGGTTGGAAATGAGATGAGAGTGTGAGGTTTTAGGGTTTTTAATGAGAAAACCCTCGACCGTTCAGCTTCACGCTCGCAGCGTGAATCCCACGCTGTCAGCGTGGAGCTTTCTGACCATTCACGCTCTCAGCGTGACTCCCACGCTGTAAGCGTGGAGTTCACTGACATTGCACGCTCCAAGCGTGACGGTTGACGCTCCCAGCGTGGAGGTCACTGGCATTGCACGCTCCAAGCGTGACGGTTGACGCTCCCAGCGTGGAGGTCACTGGCATTTCACGCTCCAAGCGTGACGGTTTTTGGCATTTTCACGCTCACAGCGTGACGTTTCCTATTCATCCACGCTGTAAGCGTGGATCCCACGCTTAGAGCGTGGAACCTTCTGTTTTGTCACGCTAAAAGCGTGAAATTCACGCTGACAGCGTGAAACACCATTTTTTTTTTTTTTTTTTTTTTTTTTTTTTTTTTTTTTTTTTTTTTTTTTTTTTTTTATATACCCCTGTTGGGTTGCCTCCCAATGAGCGCTTGTTTAATGTCACGAGCCTGACAGAAATCTTTCAAGATTTAGGAGAAGATAGAGGGACAGAAATTGTGTCTCTATAAATATCTCCGCCATGATAAATCTTCAATCGACACCCATTGACCTTGAAAGGTCTTTCTATGTTAAGAGGGGAAATCTCAACTGTCCCGTATGGGAATATCTTTTTAATCACAAAAGGACCAGACCAACGAGATTTTAACTTGCCCGGAAATAACCTTAATCGGGAGTTATATAAGAGTACCTGCTGTCCTTGTTTAAATTCTTTAGGCTGAATTCTTTTGTCATGCCATTTCTTTGTCTTTTCTTTATAAATTCTGGCATTCTCATAAGCTCCTAGCCTAAACTCATCCAACTCGTTCAATTGCAGCAATCTTTTAGCATTGACTTTTGAGGGCTCAAAATTTAAAAATTTAATAGCCCATAAAGCCCTATGCTCCAATTCCACAGGAAGATGACATGATTTACCATAAACCAATTGGAATGGTGACATACCTATTGGTGTTTTGAACGCAGTTCGGTATGCCCAAAGCGCATCATCCAGTTTCTTAATCCAATCCTTCCTTGAATTATTCACCGTTTTTTCTAAAATCCTCTTCAGCTCTCTATTGGAGATTTCCACTTGTCCGCTAGTCTGAGGATGGTACGGTGTTGCCACCTTGTGAGTAACACCATATTTTGCAAGCAAACTCTCAAATTGCTTATTACAAAAATGGGTCCCTCCATCACTAATGATTGCACGAGGGACTCCAAAGCGGGTGAAAATATTTCTTCGTAAAAACGAAATCACCACTCTTGCATCATTTGTGGGTGATGCGATTGCTTCTACCCACTTGGATACATAATCCACAGCAACTAAGATGTACTGATATGAGTAAGACTTAGGAAATGGTCCCATGAAGTCAATTCCCCATACATCAAAAAGTTCCACCTCCAATATACAGTTGAGAGGCATCTCATCTTTTCGTGAAATATTCCCAGTTCTCTGGCATCTATCACACTTCTCCACAAAATTCCGTGTATCTTTAAAGATTGTTGGCCAATAGTAGCCACTTTGCAATATTTTCTGCACAGTTCGGTTAGTTCCGAAATGACCTCCGTAATCAGACGCATGGCAATGCCATAGAATATCTGGTATCTCGAATTCAGCAACACACCTCCGAATAATACCATCAGCACATTGAAAATATAAGAATGGATTATCCCAATGGTACCTCCTCACATCATGTAAGAATTTTTTCTTTTGTTGCCAAGTCAAATCATCTGGAATTTCACCAGCAGCTTTGTAATTTGCAATATCTGCAAACCATGGATGCATAATTATTGCCATCACCTGTTCATCAGGAAAGAATTCATTGATCTCAACTTCAGGTCCTTCTTGTAGTTGCTTATTTTGAATTCTTGACAGATGATCAGCAACTTTATTCTCCACACCAATTTTGTCCCTAATTTCTAAATCAAACTCTTGAAACAAAAGCATCCATCGCAACAATCTTGGCTTTGCATCTTGCTTGCTCATTAAATACTTAATGGCAGCATGATCAGTAAAAATAACAACTTTAGAGCCTATCAGGTAAGACCTAAATTTGTCTAATGCATAAACTACTGCAAGCATTTCTTTTTCAGTTGTGGCATAATTTGCTTGTGCCTCATTAAATACTTTGCTTGCATAGTAAATAACATGTAACAATTTATTCTTACGCTGACCAAGAACTGCTCCCATAGCGTATGCGCTAGCATCGCACATGAGTTCAAATGGAAGATTCCAATCTGGTGCTATCAGAACTGGTGCTGTGGTTAGTTTTTCTTTTAATGCATTGAATGCATTAAGACAAGCTTCATCAAACAGAAACTCTTTGTCTTTTACCAACAGCTGGCTAAGAGGTTTTGCTATTTTTGAGAAATCCTTAATGAATCTTCGATAAAACCCTGCATGACCTAAAAAACTTCGAACTCCATTAATGTTAACGGGAGAGGAAGTTTTTCAATAAGCATCAATTTAGCTTTATCAACTTCAATACCCTGTTTGGAAATCTTATGGCCCAATACTATGCCATCTTGTACCATAAAATGGCATTTTTCCCAATTAAGCACTAAATTAGTTTCCTGACATCGCTTCAAAACTTTAGCTAAATTAACTAAGCATGAATCAAAGCAGGAACCAAACACAGAAAAATCATCCATAAAAACCTCTAAAAATTTTTCTACCATATCAGAAAAGATAGAAAGCATACACCTTTGGAATGTTGCAGGTGCATTGCAGAGGCCAAATGGCATTCTTCTGTAAGCAAAGATTCCAAATGGGCATGTGAAAGCCGTCTTTTCCTGATCCTCTGGTGCTACTGGAATTTGATTGTACCCGGAATATCCATCCAAGAAACAATAAAAAGCGTGACCTGCTAATCTTTCCAGCATTTGGTCAATAAATGGAAGA